>CAIGRS010037202.1:0-18807 GCA_903798395.1 Fraxinus floribunda | reverse complement strand
TGCTCAGCCAAATGCTGCAGCAACAAGTCTAAGCCAGGACCCATGAAATAATCACCCAGCGAGGAAAATTAGCGCTATTGACTCCATTTCACGATCAAGCTCCATCCCTACCTCGCTGTGAGGATTATTGTTCTCGTCCTCCTCACCATCATCTTCAAATTCCACGCGTCTAAGAGGACGATGGTGAAGCCAAGGGACTTCGCGTGCGATTCTAGAGAAAATCTGAGGGTTGTTGAGAGATTTACTTTGAAATCTGAATTGGGGAAAATAGAATTCAGATTAAGGGTTTGATTTAGGGATGTGGAATTGGGGAAAATCGATTGTAGCTCAGGGTTTGGATTTATTTTTCAATTCAAATTGGTATAAGTCGTGTCTGCAATTTTGGGAATATGAATTGAGTTTTCTAATGGCCTGTTTGGATTTTGCTTATTTGGCAATGAGTTGGCAAGTGTGAAAATGATTTGGAGTGATTTAATCGGCCAACTCGTATTTCCGTTAGCCAAGTAGACTCGTGTGTTAACGGTTTCAAACGGGGTGAGTGAGTGACGGAGTTAGATGGGGTGAAGTTCAGTGGCCACCGAGATAATTAGAAAAGTTCGGTGAGTAAGTCATGACATAGTGTAAAGTTCGGTGGCTAATGAAACATTTAACTCGGATTCAAGGGCCGGATTCTTAGGATTTTCTAGAGAGAGGTGTCGTGTTATGTTGAAGTGTGCTTGTGTAGACAGAAAGAGAAAGAAATCTTGCCACTCAAAGTTTGCCACCTGGCAGGAGGAAATATTTTTATTTTTTTTGGGGGTAGGGTAGGGTAAGGTAGCGTGGGATTCGGGTTCATAACCATGAATTTCAATGCACGATATCTTGTAGCACTTACCAATGAGGTCCTATCTATTAGTATTATACAGAAGAAATCAATTATAGACACTAAGTGGGGCGGGGCCCAAAATCTAACAATTAAAATTCGAAAATAAAATTGGTTTTAAGCACCATTAGTATTTCAAAATTCTTTAATCATATATTTTCCAAAATTCTTTAACCACATACCACATATTCATATTCAATTATACATTCATTCAGTAAAATATTTGCATGTAAATTTTAAAAATTTCCCTATATATTCTCCAAAAAATAAAAATCATTATTCATAATATATATATATATATATATATATATATTTTATCTCAATAATGGTCTTCAAATGAGGGTAAACCTCAACTAATTGAATTTTAAAATAATACTTCGAAAGAAAGCATATTTGTGTGACATAATTTATTTATTTTTTTTGAAAACAAGACAATGTGTATAAATATGATTTTATGTATTTTGAGGTAAATATTTCAAGATATCAATTGTCCCTAATTCGAATGGACTAACCTCATTCAAATAACTTATTTGTCTTGTAATATAAACATAGACGAATATTCATTGTAGTAAAATAACATTTGTAACGATTTTATATATTTTAAGATAGAATCTACAACATATATAAAAGACAAAATAAATTTGAAAACAATTATATATTGTTGAAGCGACAAATTCTTTATGTTGGAAATAAATTTTGTTAAAAACACAACTGTCACATAAATGAATATGCCACGAAATAGTTTGCGTAACAATTTTGTGTTAGAAGATGAAATATGTGACATATATAAATAATGGGTTATGCTACGTGTACGGCGTCCAATAGGAGGTCGTCACTTGTCAATTCGGTTAAAGATTATGTAAAAAGTTATGTATAAATAGATTTTCCCATAAATAATCACAAAATAAATTAAGTAACATTGTACAAATGATGATGTGACAAACTCTTCGTATTGCGAATTTTTTTTTTAACCACAAACACAATTTATTATGTAATAAATTGTACTACAACTATTGAATATATTAAAATATATCATGCAATGAATCAAATGCATTGTTAAACAAATTTCGTGATAAACATGACTTGTTATAAAATATATCTTACTACATACATGTTTTATTGCAAAATAGAATATGTAACAAACGTTGTACATTTAAAATAGTATTTGCAACAAATATTTTTCTTACAAAGTCTTTTTTTGGAATAACCTTTGGCCACGATTTCGCTATTTTGTGTAGTGATTATATGTGAATTCATTGCATTGAAAAATCTTCTAATTTTTCATTAATTGATCATTCGAATTCTCAATAATTTTTATCATCGTTTTTTATTGGGATTATATGACTAGTTGTGCAAAAGAATAATATTTTCAAGATATTGAAATTCTAGTTCAGTATTATATTTTTTCAATTGTACTAATATTTGTATAGTTCAAATTAAAATAAAGTGAGTAATATAGTATAAGGTCTTCTAGAACCTTCAATCAAATTTGTAGAATCCGATCTTATATTATGTTAGCTTGTCCTTCCATCCATATATTCTTCAAGTAGTCGTGATATGCTCAACATGATGATAGGAATATGATCGATATTCATAATTGAATGAGTGAACAAATGTTTTCTATTGTCAATTTATCATAATTGATAAAGGAATAAAACATAAGTGTATGATAAATGACTTCATCATGATATAAAATTAACATAATTCTCGTAAATTTTGAATCAAGACCATGTCATACAAAACCAATATAACATAATGTGTCAAATATTGATGCATAATCAAAAGCACAAAAGTTGCTGTGTACATTACTTCAAGGATAAAATATTTTATTCATAGAATTTATTTTTGGGTAGTATCTCTTCTTGAGTTTGAACATTTTTTCCCTTCTGAAAATGTTATATTTTAGAATTTTTGTATTGTGCTTCTTTGAGAGCAACACAACATTCTTACATAATATTGATAAATGTAAATTTTTGCTTTTTCGAGAACACAATTTGATACTATTCAAGAGTATTAATATGTATTATTTGATGCTTCTTCAGGAGCAATAACACGATATTCATCTGATATTTTTATATGTTGTGGGTTGTAATATTTCTTCGAAAACATCATCATCATATTCGTTTATAATAAATACAATTTCTAGTTATGTTTCTTTAAAAACATAAGTAATATTAAGGGCATATTCGGTATGACTTAAAATTCAATTAAAATTTAAAATATAGTTATTATTGGGTCTCACTCGTCTAATAAAAGTTAACAATAACGACTACTTTTTCAATTTTAATTTCCACCTAACACACCCTAAATATTTGTACTTTATTCAAGAAAATTAATAATATTTTATATTCTTCAAAAATATTAAAAATTATAAAGTTGTTCTCTTCACAAATAATAATACTTATTGTATCATAATATAAACATACACTTCTTAAGGAGCATTAGTTACATCAAAAAATTTAATGAATCTAAAATAAAATTTCACTAATTATGTAAATCTAATCTTACAAAATATAATCAAAAGATTTGTCGGTATAAACTTAGTTGGAATAGAAAGATAAGTCATTTGGAGAAAGTAATACTTAAATTTGAGAGATTTAGGTAACTATAAGTAGTCTCAAAATCTTTATCAATGTAAATCTTAAAAATTATGTTGTTCTTCAAAAATTCATCAAAATTCACTATTGTTCACAAAGTGATTTTTCATGAATGATCGTTCAACTTAAATCTTAATCGTTGTATTTTAAATAACAAAGTGGTGTAAACTTTCTATCCAAATTTTACGAGATCGGACCACGAGACGCTGAAATATCAATATTTTATTAACTCTCTAAAATTAATTTTTTTTATTAGAGTTTAGGAAAAAAGAAGTAATGTCTCACACCATGTATTTTCCTTAAAAATAAATTCATTTAAAATCAGCATACTCATACTTGCTAAAAGTTACCACCGATGTTAATTCTCTTATTACTTTTAGAAAATGAAGAAAAAAAAGTTAAAATTATTAACTGCCGAGGCTGACCAATGGGAGAGAGCGGCTGCGGGAGAAGGGGCCCCACTTATCCAACTGCCTTCACACATTCAAATCCAACGTTTTATTTCATCTAACGATTTCATCAACTTATCTCTGCCAGCACCAATGGCTTCAACTCCTCTGCTTCCAAAATCCATCTCCCCTTTTCTGCTAAACCCACCTTTATTTCCACTAACTCAATGCACCAATGTCTCTTTCTTGAACAATCCATCCGACCAAATTTTTTGCTCCAAAAAATCAACCACATTTTTGCCCAATGCCAAGAAGAAAAACTTCTGGCTTGACCCTTTCGATGATGGCGACGATCCTGAAATGGAGTACGGTTCATTGTTTTCTGAAGGCAAGCAGGATGAGGACCCGAGGCCACCGGATAATCCAAAGAACCCCTATGGATTTCTTAAGTTTCCAATGGGTTATAATGTGGAGATAGCTTCATTGGGATTGAAGATTAGAGGAGATGTTAGAAGATGTTGTTGTATGATTTCAGGTGGTGTTTACGAAAATCTGCTGTTTTTTCCAGCGATTCAGTTGATTAAGGATAGGTACCCTGGTGTTCAAGTGGATGTGGTGGCATCAACCAGAGGGAAGCAGACTTTTGAGTTGAATAAGAATGTGAGATGGGCTAATGAATATGATCTGGATGATGATTTTCCTGAACCAGCAGATTATACTGACATGATTGGAGTTCTTAAGGTTTGTCAATAATATGGTATTTCTATGCTCGATTGAAGATCATCGTGTTCGTGTCTGTCCCTCTCCATTTTTTGGTGTTCATACGTTATTTATCACTTGTTCAGTTGTCATTTAGCATGCTAATTTAAGGTTTTCATTTTGCTAAGTATCCAGTTGCTTCGAATAGTTATTGCAATGAACTGAATGGAATAAGGAAAAGGGATTCATGTAGCCGAGGCTTAGTTTATCGATGTTATATGGAAGGTTTGCGTTAATGAACATGGTAATCTAGTATAAATACCCTTTTGCTTGATTGCAGAATAGGTATTACGATATGATCTTATCAACCAAGTTGGCAGGGCTTGGTCATGGAGCATTCTTGTTCATGTCATCAGCCCGAGACCGAGTAAGCTACGTTTACCCCAATGTGAATGCTGCAGGAGCAGGACTATTCCTATCAGAAACATTTACTGCAGATAGTCAGAATCTCTCTGAGGGTGGATACTATATGTGAGTACCTAAAGATCCCACAAAGATATCTGATAGTTTAACGTTTTAACACAATAGACATCCTTGTCGAGAGGCAAAAAATTTGTCGGTCCATAAGGCTGGACTGTGTTCATTGTAGAGTACAGTTATCCCCTTCCACGTGGATTTCCCTAAAATTCCTTATGAGGCCGGCCCTCAGTTGTGAGAGGCAAGGGATTGTACTCTTATAAGGAAAAATGTAGCGACAAGTGAACGTAGATCTCACATTGAGGGGGACTACTATATATTTGTGTTTTTGCTTTTCAGGTTTTTGATTTCGTCTGTTTATTGTTACTTTCTTACCAAGAGATAACACATTCAACAATGGACTAACTCAACATTGCAAGCAGTGATATAACTAAATGAATCTTATGCACGTGAAATCCTTTCTTGGGACGTGCGATTTAGGTATCATCAGATGATTGATTGGCTTGGGAGACCAGGTCGAAATGTGCCGAGGCAACCTGTGCCTCCGCTAAAAGTGTCGATCTCGAGGAGGTTAAAGGAGGTTGTAGAGGTAAAATATAAGAAAGCTGGTGCACAGAAAGGGAAATATATTGTCATTCATGGAATAAAGTCAGACTCAAAAGCTTCAATGCAGTCCAGAGGTGACACTGATAGCTTGCTACCAATTGAAATATGGGCTGAAATATCTAGTGTAATAAGGTATGGAATGTACTAGCAGTCACTTCTTCTCATAAATTCGGTAAAATCATACTAATATCTACTAAAACATTTCTTGATTAATAATGTGAACAGCGGACTCACACCAGTTTTCGTCATTCCACACGAGAAAGAAAGGGAAAACGTAGAAGATGTTGTTGGGGATGATGCTAGTATAGTGTTTATTACCACCCCTGGACAGGTTTTTTTTTTTTTCTCTACCTTCATTACGATGTTTCAGTTCTGATGTGTTTTTAATGGAAAATAACATAGGCGAGCCATCGAGAAGTGAAATGCACTCGGAGAGTCATTTTAGGATCTTTGCTACAACACACAGTAGGAAAAAGGCTTAAGAGAATGTTTGCCTAAGCTTAAAAATTACCTTTAAAGATCATTTGCACGTTACTTCATTTTTGATGTTCAGTACAAAATCTTGCTTATTCAACTGCAAGTCTTTTACATTTTCTTAAACTTTGTCAAAGATGCTGTAAGTTCGATGTTGTTTTAGTAGCATACATATAATGACAAGCATCCAATACTAAAGGGTTAAATTTGCTTTCTACTATGCTTTTGTTTTAGCTTGCTACTTTAATAAATGACTCGGCCGGGGTAATAGCTACAAACACAGCTGCCATACAACTTGCACATGCCCGCGAAAAACCGAGGTGATTCCTATTTACCTCTTTTGATTTATAACAAAGAAAGAAAAACTCCCTATTCAGTTGAATTACTCAGAGGAAATGCGCCTCATTTTTATAAATTATGTAAACAAATGTTTTATTTGTCAAAATCCAATATACCCTTAACTAATTTTTTTCTGGTTTCATATTTGCTGCAGCATTGCATTATTTTGTTCTGATGATAAGGCCAAGTTATTTGTTCCGAATGCTGAAGAGAAGAAATGTGCAATTTTTTCGTCAAAGACGGGAAAATTGATAGACATTGATGTTGAAGCTGTGAAGACTGCAACACAGATTTTCACCATGCCCTTGGTTATTAATAGCCTAGCTATTGCCATTTCTACCTTTGAGGTCTATAATGGATAGAATTAATGCAGGAAAATTTGTATAATTGTATTATTCTTTATATTGAGAAAACGCATAACAAAATGGAGTACAAAAAGTTCTATCATTAATTGATACATCATATTTGACTCATATAAGGTCGCTACTCGAACTTTGCGGCCTCTTCACTCTCGAAGATTAAAATATGTTAAATAAATGTTTTGCCATCATGGTGTAGGTCTTCTTACGTTCAAGTTAGCGAACGAAGTATTAAATGCATGCTAAAATGTAAGAATTGTTGTACTATCTCCATATGTAGAGTTATAGTGTGTGTGTTTGCGTTATAACAAACTCCAATAATTAGATCATGTTTAATCGATCATCGACCACTTAATCTAAATATTATTCTTTACATTTAAAGGCAAAATAGTACACTATCGAAATATAGAAATCACAAAAGCTAACATATGTCTACAATACTTTCCCCTAACTTAGTCATCCATCTCAGATCCAATATTTAGGTAAGGATGCAAATGATTGTTTTATCCTTTTAATTATTTTAAATAAATTAAATGTGTTTGATTTCGAGTATGAAATTTATATGAAAAAAAATAAATTCAAGGCAATTGAATTGCCTAAAACTTATTTGTATGAAAATTATTAACTAAATGCTTTTGATTAATTTAGTTTTCAACCTAGAAAATATTATATTTGTACATTTTTTATTGGTGAGTAGAGATGAAAGAAATATGATAGAAGAGAGAGAGAGAAAGAGAGAGTGAATCACCTGAAAAATAAAAATTACCCCTCCCTAAAGAAAATATTTTCTTTATTTTTGAAAAAAATATAGTCACATGACTAAAAGTTGAAAAATATTTTTCATGAAAAAATTATCAACCAAACACCCTAAAAGTATGAATTTTGGTGGAAAAATGACATTTTCCATTGAAAATAAAGTGAATCAAACTTACTCTTTAAGTTTCACATTCTTCAACAATCTTGCGAACAAATCACAAATTTCGAAATTTAGCCATCGCCAAATATTGAGCTTAGATTTATACTCATTCAATATAAAATACTTAAGTAGTAACTCGTACCTTTTTTAGGACGACGATTCTCGAAACTAATTCGTGCTTCGCTCGTTTTCAAGCTTTCAACATATCGAGATATTTTATCGATCATCTCGCCCAATGATAGAAAAGAACTATTGAATTCCACAATCATGTCCAGGATTTAGATGAAATACTTGACAATCAAATGGAACTTAATTCTCCGAACGGTCATACAATGAATTAATCTCGACATGTGATCAGTTCAATCCACTACGAGTGTACTAATAAACTATTTGTGAGATGATGATAAATCCTAATCCCGAATGTTGAATTAGTACCAAAAATTTGTTCAAATAAAACCCGTAAGCGTACGAGATCGTTAACGAATAATAATATGATGAGTTGAATTATCGTCCTACGAGAAATAACTGTTAACTATAGATCACTAGTTTGTATCAAATTCGATATTTATAAACAAAAGAATTGATTTGTTAGTATTTATTCCAACTTAAGCTAATAATATGTAAATTATTTATTTCTATCAAATAATGATATGAATGTACATTAGATTTCATAATTCACCTATTGACTTCTATTTCCTATTCTCAAATCATGTAATTTAGTGATCTTCATGTATTCCTAACAATCGATAATCCATTAATATCTTTTTTTAAAAAAAATATATACTAAGCATATCATAAGCACGACCCAATCGCATTCCTAGTCAGAATTCATATGCAAAGCAAACATTCAATCAAACGATTATCAACCTAAATTGCTCGTGTGTCAAAAAATGTAATGTTCCTAATACATATTGCTCATGTGTAAAAAATGTAATGTTCTAACCTATAGTGAATATCCTAACACTAAAATAAGAAACAAATGGTCTAAATGGTAATAAAGCATTCAAACAATGAAATACGCATGCATAATTGATCAAGATTACAAGAAATTACTAAAATAGTTAGCCCCTGTTTGGCATCCATTCTCATTCTTATTTTTTTTTTCTCTTTCTTCATTTCAACCACACATACTCCCAATAAAATAATATTACCCACAAATCTAAAACGTTTTGTGACTTTTTCACTACACATTTTTCCATCAATCACCATTCCAAAAATTCTATTATCCAAAAAAATGGGTGTCAAACATCCTCTTAATGTTTGAATTGAAAATAGTAATAAATAGGTTTTTATCATTCATTCAATACAAAAGAAGTTTATCATAGCATTATGGTATTCAACTTATAAAAAATATATTGAAAGACATCACCCGTATGAAATAACTAGAAGATCTTGAAAATTCAATTTTTTTAACAATTGACTTCAATCCGAATCTTGAATCTTCAATTCTTATTGTAAAACTCTTGTTCACCTCTCGCTAGCCTCTTCAATGATAAAAACAAGATTCTCCAAGTTCTGGATCTCCCTTAGATTATAAAAGATGCCAAATATATCATCCTTAAACTTGCCGAGTCAAGAAAATGAAACAAAATATTTTCCTTGAACTCCTTCTAGGCACACGCCTAGTTTAGTGTGAGGTGCACATCTGGTTCAATGAATTTGGCTACAGGAGTCTATAGTGAAGGCCCAAGCATGCACCTAGTATAAACCCTTGCACGAACGCCCCCATGAGCTGGATTTTGTCTATGAGTAGCCATTAGTATTTTTGTCATATCTTTGTTTTACAATATCTGAGTAAGAAGAGTGTGATGAATGCTAACTCAAAGAACTACAGTTCTTTTAAGAATATTATTTTTTTCAATTCAGACATTTGCTATGCCAAAAATGAGTTTCAATCTTAGGCTGAAAATTAATGTATGAGAGTACTTTGACCATATTTCACCCTTTTGACTTATTTCCTCATCAAATTGACCATAACATTCTTGAATCTTCATTGTGAGATCCGACCAATTTTTGAATATTTACATTTTAATCTTTGAACTTTGAATCTTTTGCAATTGAGTCATTTCTATTATTTTTCTCCAATTCTGCCATTTATATAGATTTGTACATGACAAACAAAAATTAAGCCATAATTTATTAAAATAATAAATAAATTCTCTAACTTAAAGACACAAATAAGTGTACACAATACACTTATCATGAACACTACAAATTTTCAATACAATTTGCCAACCGTTATATATTGGTTGCGAATTATTTTATTATAATCAAAATATAATCACGTCACACTAAATTTTTTCACGTACCGAATTCATATCATCATACGTGATCATTGACAATTTTACTCACGTGCTCAATATCAAATAAACTACAATAACACAAAATAATTTTAAAATATAATTTATTTATTAAGAAATTGTTATTTAACTATATAGACACAACTTATCAATGGTGACTTCAAAATTGGTAACGAGATAATGGTAGTTGACTTTGATCAACTCTCTTTGACTAGATCGTTGTGCTTGCGATCCAGGTTGGTGATGGTGGTTTCGCGATTTCTCTTATTGCAACATATATATCTTTCTGATGAGAGCCCACAAATAACGAATTAAAGGTCATGTATAGTACTCATTTTAAGATATTACATATATTGTTCACAATCGTATGATTCCCCAACCTGACGAGCCAAAATTATTTGAACGTAATCTCTCTCACTCAAAACTTGATACTTCTTTTCAGCACACAGCTAACAAAAAATATATTCATTTTTGCAAATGACGGACGACTTTTCTAGAAATATAATTTCTATTTCACTGCCTAAACTTTCAAAGAGAGGATGACGGGTTATTCACATGGTCATACGAAAATTGAAAATTAAGCAGCGGGAGTTCTAAAGATTCCGAGGAGAAATAGAGATGTCCCAATAGATTATCTAGATTCAGCCCAATATCTTTGTGTAATAAATACATATCAGCATGTTGGGTTTTGATACCCAATAAATTCGGGTGATGATGTTAAACCGATTTTATAGTTTGGATTATATTTCATATGCCTCAATCGATGATTGAAGTGAAATATCGACACCACAATGAACGAACCATTCCGACAACCTAAGTGAGCCATTTGAAGTAGCCTAATTTCATTAGTGTCTCATGGCCCGACCAATTACTTTGGACGGCTTTAGGGTTGAAAGTCCACTTGTTATCTATTGGGTCTCTTGTGTTTGACCTAAAAGCACACTTACCTTGGCTTATAAGTGGGTCGGTTTTCTTGTATTTTGCCCTAGTGTGAATGTTGGAGCCGTGAGTTTGAGGGAGAGAAAAGAGAGTTTCTTGCTTTGTGCTACCTTCTCCTCCTCTTCTCTTAGCCTTTGTAGCTAGTTTGGGCTACCAAAACATCATTCACACTCAGCCTTTGTGGCATCTTGGAAGCAACCAAGTGTTGGTGTTTTGGTTTGGAGTTTGGTTGTTATTTGTGGTGTCGATTGGTGGTGAAACCGAGCTCGATTTGGTGTAATTGGAGGCCAATATTCTTCACACAGCCAAAAAAATCGTTAATAGAATATAGAAAATCACGGACGGCCATGTTCGTTTGGAAGAAAAATCTTCCCTTAAAATAAATGTCAAATAACTAGAATTGTGCTATTCAATCCTTTTCTCGTATCTTTTTAAGGGAAGCGGGCTCAAAGTAGAAACTCGCTTCAACATGTGCAAATTTGAGTTAAACCCAAACCTAAACATTTCTACATTGATTACAAATGAATTGCAATTAAAATCCATATTGAAAGGAAAAAAATGGAAAAAAGCAGAAAGGCATGTGACAAGATGATGACACAAAAGTCTATTAGAATATAGTAAGACAAATAATTATTTGTGTTGAATAAAGAATATGCCTTCTAAATAAACCCTTTACTTTCTTTTAGTTCTTTCCTTTCATTTGCCTCTTTCCATATTCCCTATCTTGAAAATCTCTTTCTCTTTTTGTTCTTTAATCACACCCCACCCCACCCCACCCAAACCTAGGTCTTCTTATTTTGGTGAATGTAGATTAAAGAAGATAAATAGTATCATTTAATGTATTTTAATAGATTTGTCGATCAAACATTAGTGCAGATCTTTTTAATATCTGAATTGTTGATGTTATGCATGGCTAAGATTAAAAATTCACTGACACCTTCAAGTTAACTTAATAGTAAATAAAATACTGAAATAAATAATTTTTTGTAAGTTAAGTTTGAAATGAGTAAGTTACTTATCTTGAACATAATATTTAATTTATTGTCAAAATAACTAATTACATAGTACTCATAAGTAAAAAGAAATAACTTATTTCAAATATGTTTGTGATTTGCCACATTTTTAAATGATTTTCTGTTTTATTACAAATCTTTATTTTTATATCTTTTTTGTAGCTCCAAAAATTTCATCACTTTTAAACTTTATAGTACAAAAAAATTCATTTATTTCTGATAATATTTTTATCATGTTTATCTTTATTTTATAGGCCCCAAACCTTTATGATATTTTTCCCTAAACAATTATATCATTAATCAGGGTTTCAGATTTGTCCCGATTAAAAGTTGCTGGCAGAGACAAATGGGAGTAACAGACAGTGGACATGAGAACAAGATTCGTGTGCATCATAGAAGTAGCTTTTCAGCGTAAGTAGAAAATTATTTGAATCTGATTCTAAAGAATCAACTTTGTTATTCTATACCACTCTTCATCATTATCTTGGTGTTTTGAATGTTCATGGACCTAATTTTGTCTCTTATTCCAAATCGTGCATGACATCAGGGTGGATTCAGAAAATCATGTCAGTGGAGCTATGTCAGTAAATAAGTCAAGTACAACTTATTATTTTTTATTTTTTTTCATATATAACAAAATAATCTAATTACCACATTACCTATTGAAATTGTGTCCGTCGAACTTTGACAGCATAAAACTAATCAATAATAGAATATTTTCTCGGCAATTTCTCATTTGATTTAGTGTATCACAATCAACAAGAAACTCATTCCTCCGTTCTGATTCGAATTGTGGTCTTCATTTGTTTTATTGATGAAAAAGATTGTTCAATAGTCACCGTAAATACAAGGTACAAGACGAATCAATCTAATTCGAATTGTGGTCTTCTACTTGCAACCAAGAGATTGCATGATTCAAAAAGTGAAGGCAATTGAAATTGAGGTTCACGGATCACATCATACTCATAGGGCTGGTTTGAGCCCCATTTTTTATTTATTTTTTTTTTTTGTGTAGAATGCACTTTAGAATAGTACTAGAATTGATGAAAAATGTGTGATTGAAAAAAAAAAAAAAAAAGAGAAAATGTATTTTGAAAAAAATTGGGATCAAACAAGGGCTAAATGTTTCAACTCAAACCTCAAAGAACAAACTTCTTGCTCTTTAAAATCACCGAGATAGAACTTCTCTGCAAGCTTACAAATATCTCCCCATGAATGATTAAAGAATCTCAAGAATCCAAAGAAAAAGTGAGAGAGATTGTGGGGGAGGTGGTTTCTATCTATAGCTCATTAGATCTTGTATTTAATTCCATCGGCTTAAAATCTATTGATTCATTAAAGATATTGAAGTTGTAATGATGTTCAAGTATAACTTGCTCATGAGGACGAAAATTTTACAGAGTTTAGGTTGGGTATATTAACATCATTTATTGAACAAAAAATTCTCAGTGCATGAAGATATTATTCCCAACTGCCTTTTCTAAAATTTTTAAGGACAACTTTTGTGGTGGAACTGACAGTCTTGGGATTTTTTTTGAAGAGCTTGATAAAGAACATCACTGAGTCCGAAAATTAACTAGGCAACAAGTCCTCAAGGTCTCTTCTTTAAGTAGTTGCAATACATTAATGTGCTTGGGAGAAGTAATAATATTAACAACATTGTCGAAATGAGAAAAAAAATCTCCAAATATAAATCATATCCTTGTTTGCATAAACCAATGCCATTTGTAGTCAGTGGATGAAATAGTGGATGTAGTAAGGATATGGGCATTCTTTAAGTAATAATGCTTGAATTTCTTTCAAGTATTACACATATTACTAGCATCATCAAAGCCTTGTCCTCTAATTTTTTGAACCTAAAGTTTGTGACGAACAAGAACATCGCATATCAAGTTTGTTTCCTTCACATACCAAGAATGTAATTTAGTATATATATATATATATATTCTATGTAAGTAGATTGAGACAATCTAAACAAGTAATAAACCTTGGTTTCCAAAATGTAGGTCATCATTCCTATATATTCATTATGGAGAACATTTAGATAATTGCACTTATACTGATTATGTTACCTACATATTGTACCAAACAAACTCCTACTAACCTCTTATACTCACATAGTTCAACATCATTTTTGATAAAAATGAATATTTTGATTATATCATTAAAATATATGTTCCACTTAGCATAACATATTGATCATGGAGTGCAACTATAGTAATCAGAATTCGAATATAGCTACTATCAAAGTTAACTTTCTGTCTTCGATTGTAACCATTTTTCTACCAGTATTGCCTTGTAAATGTGAACATTATCATCTATATTAACCTTTTTATATGTAAAAAGTTATTACACCCCAACCATTGGGTGGGTCAACCAAAGTCTAAACTTGAATTCAAACATGAAGTTGATATTGGATTTCATGGCTTTCTGCCATCTTTGTAGTCAACATTTGACTTAGCTTTTGTACACATTTTAGGCTCATTAATAATATATTATTAGTGATAAGAAATTTATATCTTCGAGAAGACCAAATGAACCTAATAGATTTACGTGGAGTTGGTTTCTCTTCAGGAGTTACAATGTCATGAGCAATTGACACGTCCAGTTTTGGTCTGTGCCTAATCATAGGTCTCATATGGAATTCTAAATGACTTCATTACATCATTTGTGATTTCTCCTTTCAAATTCATTATTCTGCCTCAGCATATGTAGTGGAGATTTCTACAAGAGAATCATGTTCTATTAATATAATCTTGCAAATCACCATTTAAAACATTCTCCATTTTGATCATATCTTGAAAAGGCCCAAGTCACACGATATTAAAACAAGATCCAAAAAATCATTCACAAAACAGAAACTAAAGTTCCAGAAATTAAAGATTGAACAAAAATAAAATAAAATTGGCCTAAGCCCCGAAGGTTCGACGACCGGATCTAACGCCTACATCCCCCTTGAACATCCAAATAATGGATATTAGCTCAGTCGCACTAATAAGCCCAAAATGGCAACAAAATTACAGATTGTTCTTCAAATACAAGAGAAAGACACAAAAGACTTATCTCTAAAACACCAAACTCTAGATCGACAGAAGGAATCACACAAGATAACCTTCAACAACCAAATGCACTACTCGACTGCAAGAAACCCTTTATTTTCACAGCTATCACTTAGACAACAGATTACAGAGGCTAAAACACTAGTTGATCTTAGTTTACAAGTTCATCATGAGAGATGAAGAGCACGGAGATCTCAATCCCTAGTTTACAAGAAAATAGAACTCTCAGAAGAACCTAGAAGACGAGGAACTCAAGAGCCAAGACCAAGTAAAAAATCTGTAACAGTGCACGTATATACATCTAACATCAACAAATCACAAATCCAAGGGCTAGAAATAATCCACGTGTCACCATCTCAAAGAAGTTGAATTACTTAAAAGAAGTGCATTCAGTAAACACAACTTTAGCCAATTTATGGGAGTACATCACTGATCACAGGTTCGAGCCTCAACAATCTCCACCTTACTACCAAAAATTGTAAGTGCAGTCGGAGCAAAACATCACATATTATTTTTCATTTGCTCCAAGTACCTGTTTAGCACAAAGTATCAATATATAACAACTTCAAATATTTAAGAAACTTATTTAAAGGTATTATCTTAGTTCTCATATCTGAATGATTAAACTGAGTGAAAATTTTACCAATATTCATAATTCCTTTTGATATGACATCTCTAATGAAATGATATTTAATGTCTATATACTTTGTCCTATCATGAAACATGAGATTTTTACTTAAATGTATGGGACTTTGATTATCAGAATATAAGATTGCATTTTCATCAACAAAACCAAGTTCATTCAGCAATCTACTAAGCCAAGTTCATCTATAGATGTCTGATTCTTTTCCTGAATGAGTTATGATCTTCCAAAGTGATTTGTGACATTCTCTTGAATTTTCTCTCTATTGATGGGGATGTAGAGAAGAAGAATAATCCACACTCANAGAAAAGAATAAAGTATAAACATACATTGATCCATAGATGTTTAACTGTTTGCCTGAATGAGTTATGATCTTCCAATTGATTCGTGATCTTCTCTTAAATTTATTCTCTGTTGATAGGGATGCAGAGAATATGAAAATCCACTATCAATTTTGGGGACCATGACCCTATAATAATAATAATAATTGAATATACAGTTATTATCTTTCAGTTGTTTCAAATTAGCCTCTCTTCAATATAAAACAACATTTCGGTCTCTACACTATATTTTCATGAAGTCTAATACACATTAGTCAAAATTAATTTTAATGGATCACTTTAATTTGCTAATATTCTTTAAATAATAGTACCACGCGTTTTAATATATTACATGTGTGACCCCATATAAGTTGGAATTTTCCAACATATTCTAGAATCTACACACTTGGAGCAATTTCCTTGAATTATGGATTGTGACTACAAACCACCGATAACAGAATTCCTGCAAGCATAATCTGGTAATTTTGGTGTAATAGATTTCTAATAAGTAGATAAGCAACCGGAGATGATAAGCTGATTAACTGATGGTGTGATGAGTTAAAGGTTGGCTTATCTTAGCATTGGATAGATTCAAAATTGTAAAAGGGGAGCCATACTTCCACCACCTGCCTGAGGTCCATTGTTGCCTACTCTCGTCATCCCTTCTTCCATTGAAATTGAATCCACGCCACCCGTTGATGCAGTTCGTGAGGCAATTTTGTTTCTTCATTTTGGCTTTTTAGATTGAACGTGGTTGTTGGTGGTGGTGGTGGTGGCTCTGTATCTCTGGCTGTACGGTGGTGGTGCGATCTAGGTACAATCTGGGTGGTAATACGATTTGGGTGGTGGTGTTGATTGTAATTGGTGCGATCTATGTAATGGTTGTTGGTAGTGAACCAGACAAGCCACCACTACTAGGTTGTTGGTGTGGTGTTGATGGTTTTGGTGTGATCTCTGTCTATGTGGTACGATTTGGGTTGTGGTGATGGTGATGGTGATTGTTATTGTTGCAAATGGTGGTGGTGGTGCGGTGGCGATCAAGGTGAGGTGGCAACAACATTTGAGTGATGCCAATGGTAGAGTAGTAGGATGGGAAGAAGATCATTTGACTTGACTAATTTTGACAAATAAAATTGGTAATTTGCAACCAACAAATACTATGTGATCTTAAAAAAATCTGAATTGTGCCTAGATTTGTAATCATGACATTGTATCTTTATGATTGATAAATAATCTGTGATAAAAAATAAAAATAATAAAAATAATAATAAAAAATTGTGGTCATTAATTTGATAATTTATGATCGATAAATATAAGTCATGGCCTATAAAAATGTGTGATTTATGACTAAATTTTCATTTGTAACCTAAATTTGTGTCTCGGTGATTATGATATTCTTTGTGATTAGTACGTAATTATAATCATAAATTGTATGTTATTGTGAGTTTAACATACTTAATTATCTATTAATTAATGCCACCTGATTTTTGAAAGAAAATCACAAGTTTCTTCAATTTGAAAGTGTATCTTGAAATTATGATAATTATTTATTTTCCCAACCCTATAATCAATCGAGATTCCTACATAATGTCAAAATCAAATTTAAAACCCTAAATTTCAATTTATAAGAAATGAATAGAATCGCACTGTATGCCCAAAATAGAAATTGCAGTTTTAAGTCCCAAATTCAAAGTTACATCAGAAGTCCTATGTTCAAAATTTGTACGACAGACCTTTGCAACACCAAAATTGCAGCCCAGAGCACGTCCTCACCTGGTACTAAACGTAACACGATCGGACCTTCCAGCGACAAAATTCGATCCTTATCAGATTGCACAATTAGCACTCCCATAGGCAGCATCTGGGTTTTGCGATCTGTATAGATCATCACATATCTATACATATCAAGTATGACTCGTGGTTTGTGTGATCTGATCGCATGACTCGATTTGCGTAACGACAGATTCTCACCAACACTTGGTTACACTGATGGTGCTGCAACTGTAGCGATCCATTGTGTAATTTGAGCCACTATTCG
The DNA here is from genome assembly GCA_903798395.1 of Fraxinus floribunda. Lineage (NCBI taxonomy): Eukaryota > Viridiplantae > Streptophyta > Magnoliopsida > Lamiales > Oleaceae > Fraxinus > Fraxinus floribunda. Next base: position 777 of record CAIGRS010037202.1, on the reverse strand, counting down.
TGGTAGCAACTAGCTTGTGCAATCTATACTAATATGCGGATTGAGCACGAGTGTGATCTTATCGCACGACTCAATTTGCGAAATTGTTGCCATTAAAATCGACAACTTGTTGCACATACGATGTTGTAACTGCAATGATTGGTTGTGTAATTTGTACCACATTTTCCTGATCTTTGCAGCGCCTTCGTGGCGTCAACCCTCTATCTTCGACGTATTCGTATCGAAATGCCGTACCACTGGAGATGGAAAATTTTGACGACCCAGATGATATTTCACTTTCTAATTTTCGTTTCATAACTAATAAAAAATTATTCTTCATGACAGTACAAACTACAAATAATCAAGTTAAAAATTCTAAGAATTCTCTTGCCAAAACAATAAGAAATTCTATAAAATAGCAAAGTAGGTCTAATACCAGTATACCACAATTGAGTATTTACTTAAGTCTCTATAACGAAATTAAAACAATTTCAATACCGCTTGATCATCTTTGCGTTTAGATATGATTTATGATAAGAATTATACCTCTGATAATTCCTATTAGTTGGGACGATTCAGAATCTAATTTAACACGGTCTCACCACATAGGAGAGATGTCATCCTTGATGTGAAGAGGATGTACATATAGCTTTATTTATGAAAATAAATCTAATGGTAATTGATATTAAGTTATTAACTCTACCAAACAATTAGCCCTTGTTTCTCTACCATTATTGAACCAAGAATGATGTAATGAGTAGTGTTTTTTGGAGAATGTGTGGTTAAAATTTAAAGTAA
>CAIGRS010037150.1:0-13106 GCA_903798395.1 Fraxinus floribunda | reverse complement strand
GTCAAGCAAGTCGATCCATCCTACATCTTGCCTTCCAGTAGAGCTCCTGCCTTCCAGGATAAATCCTGCCTTCCAGGAGAATATCTGCCTTCCAAGAGCCATCAGGAATCGAACTCACGACCTCTGATCTGCCAGCCTTGAAGCGCCCTCATCTTTGCCAGTTGGGATGTGCCCTGGGGGGCTGTTTCTAGGCATCTTTTATTTTAGGAGATGTGACGACGCTCCCAAAATATTTGGTCCTTATTCCAATTTGGTACAAGAGTTTAATGGCTACCTGGTCTATTTTGAGGTGGTCTATAATAAGTTTTTATCATGCCCAAAATTATTTGGAGTGCGAGGATGTTTGGATGATCTTACAACTTACTCGCAAGGGTAGTCGTAAAATTGTCTCAAATTTTTTTTTTTTTTTGGAGTGCGAGGATGTTTGGATTACCTTAGAAGCTATCGTCAGCATAGCCCTCATGGTTCGATTATGTTTATCGGCACATTTGTTTACATTTTTCTACATAAATTCGCAATATATTTGGCTTAACTACGTGTTTGCACGTGGCAACTCATGTAGGTTGCGAGCCTCTACACTCGAGCCCAACTCAATTGTATCAATGAGCCAAGAGTTGCTTTCATGTGTTGGGCTACCTAGAACATGGATGGCTCATCACATTTTGACAAATCTATGCAATAACGACAAGACTATACCTATATATATTCTTATTTCTTCTACACAAGTATGCGATAGTACTTTCTATATTTTGAACAATACAAGTCCGCATCAGTGAGCTTACTCAAGACTCGAGCCTTTGTGCTTCAGCCCAACCTCGTAAAGACGAGCTGGCCAGTGCTTTCGCTTATCAAGTTGTTCCAAGCTTTGATCGTGACTCACATTTTGATACATAATATTTGTAAAGTATAACAAAGAAGATTTTTCATCTTTTATTTTCTTCATATTATCTGATGTCTTATGGTCAACTCAACTAAATAAGTTATTGTGTTATTTGGCATCTAATTCCATGCCTTCATAATAATAAACAAGATAATTTCTAACCACAAATCCTTAAGATGATTAGTCTATTTATCCACTAAAGCTACAACATGGCAGTAGTGGATATATAAAACATTACCAAACTTAGTACTCAACTTTAGAATTTCAAAATCATCCTTAAAATTCTTAACTGTCTCGTGGTAATAGACTTATACCGACTTTTTATTTTTTTTGGTTGATCCCAACATATCGATTATGAAGTTATAGAGTTGTCTCATATCCCTTGTTTGGTGTAGCTTAAAAACTTGATGAAAACTACACATTTTACGAAATTTATTACTTTTATCAAATTTTTCACCATACATTTCATCCATTTTTATCAAAGTTAACTAAAAATCTGAATTTTAACTAAACTAGACATGGTATATAATTGGGTTGAAATAAAAAATATAATGAAATTATAAGTTTCCTTGCACGAATAAGACGATATAATATATCTTAATTTTTATCTCAAGAGCCAAAAACAACCTATAAAATTCTATAATAATTTTTAAAAGTTCAATCACTTGGTGGAAACTTTACGCAAAGTTGGGTGATGATTCAAATAATTAACCCCCATTTTTATGAGTCACGTAAAATTGTCAAACTTGATGCAAATATTCATGTACACTATTGTTTAGCGTGACAGTTTCTTTTTAAGCGCACCTGCCACAGTATTGATGAACACTTTAGTGTTTAGATGCTTGTTTCAGGCAAACCTGTAACATTATAAAAGAGCGCATAATGATAAGCAAAACGAGATAATTTCTTCCACTTGTTTAGAAAAAAAAGTATGGATGGTTTTATGACTATAGACTGAGAAAACGATGCAACTAATGGTCACTTACTTGGATCAATGGATAATAAAGACAAGATCCTTCGTTATCTTTCTAGAGGCGTGTTCGATAGAAATTAAAATCGAATTAAAATTGAAAAATTAGTCGTTATTGTTTGGTAGCTTGTCTTTATTATCCATTGATCCAAGCTACTTCTAGTTTCTCAATGAAATTCAAAAGTTTCGCATTGTCGTCCAAGTTTGCTCTGAACATTTTGCTTGCTTGCTAATTATTTTTTTCTTATTCATGATTAAAGGAAAGCATTAAACTTTGCAGTGCAAAATGATATTTAAAAATAATGCATTTCATTGTAGTAAAATGTTAGACTCAAAACCAAATTCAGTTACATGTATGTGAGACACCAATTCCAAGAAAAGATTGAAGCAATGCTATTTATACTAGTTTCACCTCCTTTTTGGTAAACTCTGTAGTGTCGTATGATAGTTTGATCGCTATTTCAGCTTCAATCATCTTTCCATCAGGATACAACTGAATAAATCCAAGTTTCTATTAAATTCTTAGTTGAAGATGTGTATGAATTTCAAAGTTGGATGTTATTAAGTGATCAATGTGGTTTGGCTATGAGAGAGAATAAAATTGTGGGTGGTATGAGAACATAAAAAAGAAAGAAAGAAAGAAAAACTAAAAAAACATAAATATTGATAAAAATGGGGTTTAATCACATGAATCATCACTCAATTTTTCGTTAAGTTTTCACCAGATCATTGTACTTTTAAAAATTACTCCATTAACCAATGATATTTATAATTCGTTATCTCATTCATCATTCAGTTTTTAAATTGCTAATGATGGGACACCAATTAGAAAATAGATTGCCATGTACGCAATTTCGTCAGCCCTTCATTTTTTCGATCGTCCATTAAGTAAGTGATGGATAAGATTATATTTTGCAAAGTTCTATGATTTACGGGAAAACTTTTGAAACTCAGTAACTCATGTTACACAAAGTTCAATGACCAAACAAATAATTAACCCAAGCATGCATTGTTAAAGGTGAAGCTATAAGTCAAACTAAACGCATGTTCGGTAGATATTTTTTTTTAGAATATATTTTGTGAAGAATAATTTTTTAGAGAATATGGTTAAAAAGTAGGAAAAAAGCTATGGGTACAAGTACAAAATTATTTTATTAGGAGAATGCGTGATTGAAAATAAATTTTAAATTATGGTGACTAAACATGGGTTAAGTACAGTAAGCTACAAGCCAAGTCAAAATAAGCCCATGTTTGAGAAAATGGTGTCTTAAATGATTATTTTTTGGAGAATGTACTGTTCTAAAATACGATTTTTTTTTTTAATTTACGTACAAAATATTTTATTGTGTAAATGTGTGGTTAAAAATGAGTATAAGAATTAAATAATTTTGAAATAATAGTTGTCAAATAAGGGCTAAAATAAAACATATAATTTAGAAAAAAGAATGAGAAAAAATTGTTTTCATTGAGTCAACAATTTTTTTTGTTCGTTGATTGTTCGGTCCATAAACAAGGGATGTGTTTTTCTATAGGGGTAAATTTCATTTGCAGTCATTAAACTTTCAACGAACTTTCAATTGGTTCACTAAAAATACAGGTCAACTCACCCAAGCTGCAAGCATCTACCATTAGACCCGACCTAGTCTAGACAGAGCAAGACAATGCTTTCACGTGCTGGGCCACCTCGGGCATGGATTGAACATTGGACTCAAATGTAAAGTGCAATGGATAATATTTTAAATTTTTAGTATCTTTGCATTTAATTCTACTAAACAAATTATTATATGTTTTATAACGCGGATGGTTATTAGTAGCCAATATTAAAGAAAAGGGGGAAAAAAAATTCAAAATCTTCATTCTACTCTTCATGCACATTTTGATGCCAATTGAATATTATATGAACATTTATAATCGACGCGTTGAGAGAAAAATACATAAATACAAAAGTTTTTAGATGCACTTTCGAAAGTAAGAAACTTGTGAAAAAGTTTCAAACATCAAGTTGTCACGATAATAGGGCAGGGTCAAGATAAGAGGGCAGGGTCACGATAACACAATTATGGTCACGGTCACGAATCTCTAAGGTCAAAGTCTCAAAGACACAAATTGTGAGTCACAATTAATAATTTAGTCATAATCACACATTTTTATGTCACGTAGAGATGACAACGGGGCGGGTTCGGGGCAGAGCACCCCCTTCTCGCCCCTTACTCCCCCACGTTAGACGGGATGGGACGGGTTCGGGGCGCAGGCTTGTTCCATTTCTTGTCCCGTTTAATTTTTTTTTTTTAAAATTTGTAGTTAATTATTTTTTTTATTCTTCAAGGGACGGGTTCGAGACGAGACACTCCCACACCACCAACCCGTAGGGACGAAGCAAATTTTTTTGCCATCACTAATGTTACGTATTATTTATTGGTCATAATTACCCATTTTATCGATCATATTATTTATTAGTAACAAATTATCCATTTTATTTGTGACAATCATCCAATAATTAGTCACGAACGCTCTTTATCCCACTCCACCACCACCACCACCGACACCCCACACGCAATGCCACGCCGCCACTTCTTATGAACTACAACCACTCCTACCACTTCCGATGAACCACCACTACCATTCTTCAAATCCACCATTACCCACACAACAACCACACATGTACCACCATTGCACAATACATAAATTTAGGAGATTTTTTTTGAAGTCATAGCATGAGAATATCATTGTAATAATCTTTTTCATAAAATCCTCGACAAGTGAACATATTACATTGAATGTGAATCACTAAATTCAATCCATAATACTTGAAAGACTCTTAAGACTGACAAAAATTACCAACAATATCTACAATGAATATGCTAGCTACATTGCCTTCAAATATTCTTTTTTCCCCCTCGTGGCATAGAATACATATATAATAAGTTAAACAAATATACCAGTAGCAAATAACAAAACACAATAGGTCTACTGCACCTTAATCCACTCATTTTTATGAAACTTCCCACTGAGAATTCACTCCTCAATCGAATAACAAAATGTAGGATTCGTAACCTCCAGAGGGAATAAAGTCTTCAGTGTTTAGTCTTGCTTTCTTGCACTCGATTTTGCTAGTCATACGCCAGTAAAAGAACCAGAGATGTCAAAATAGTTAGTATATTGCGCATAGAAATAATCGTGTGAGAACTGGCACTCGGTAGATAAGGGTAAGCATCTGGAGGTGGCATGACACAATTGTCCCCATTGAAGTATATCCTGCGTGGGAACGCCCATCCCTCTTTGAAAGTAAATGTCGTTTTCTCCTTCTGAAATAGCAGCTCGGATTGCACACTTCCATAAGGACCGGCTTCCATGAGTAAGTCGTTATAATATTTGACTCCCCATAACATGGCTGTATCATCTATGCAACATACAATTCAATGGAACCACACGATATGGTTAGTAGAGTACATATATTTTGGTAGTGTAGGGAAAAATGCGTACGAGTTTTCCACCAACACGTGGTGTATATAACACGAGAAATGGCTACCTACTTATGGAACCATATGGTGTTAATGCCTTGTAGTTAAAGCTGAATGTCTGAGTGAGATTGTCAAAGTTGGGATGTTGTGCAACAAGATTCCACTGCGTATAGTTCATTCTGTAGTTAAAATTAGTGATCGTGATTTTCACCCGCCAATACTCTTTGTAGTTAAGCTTAACGTGCCAATGGACACGGATAGGGCACATATGGCTAGTGCACCGGACGAGAGGTGTGTCACTGCTCTTGCGTGGACTTGAAAGAGCTGAAGCCCAGTGCGGAGAATCCAAACTGTACGATAAGAAGTATAAGTAAATGAACAATTAGAATGGGAAGGATATTGACATATTTTGTTCCTTAGTACTGCCAAAAAAGTGTACATGGAACCGAAAGGATAACTCGAGAAAGAGAAAAAGGTTTCTTACTCTACACAGGTCCCTGATTGTATTAAACTGTTCCGACAGCCACAAGTGCAAGCCGGACAATTCACGATCGTGTCATTGTAAAAGGAGGAGAGTGAGACGCAGCAGGTGGGTGCTTTTAGAGCCAAGAATTGCGAATATGTGCAAGTAATGTTCCACGTCACTGAGATGAAAGTTGTAAAAGCAATCTTTAGAGAGAAATAAACAAAAAAAAACTAACTGAAACCAGAAGATACAAACATTAATCCACTTAAGTCAGAGTATAGATCGTACTTTTTATTGAACGATAAGTTCGTAACCACATAATCAAGGAAGATTTTGAAAGAGAACGGGAAACAGTTAAAACTATTATACCAACATCTGATATGGCTCATAGCTGGTGAAAGGGACTCATCTGAGCTAGCTATGTAAGTCCAAGGGTCCGACAAACTGTGCCGAGCTCAACTACCTGACAAAGACCTTCTACTTGGGCAAAGGCCCAAACACTATTCTACTTGAGCCTTATTCTCGTTTCTCAATCAATGTAAATAGAAAGCGAAAACACGATGCAAAGGTAAGCTTTTACAAATGCTTAGTCCAAGTAACTTACTCAAAGCTTGAGTTGCTCTCCTTTTATCAGACGTTATAAATTTGCTCTGCTTCACAATTTTAGTAGGTCCACAAGTATATCCCGGCCCTGGTGCTTTCAGGGTAAAGTTCTTAGGTAGTCGGACAGTTTTATTGCTCGTTCCAGCTAGACCAACAGTTATTTGGAATGCACTCACAGCATTTTCTCGATCTTGGACCCAAGAACTTATAATGCCCCCTCTGCAACAATTTGCCATCTGTTGGTTATAAGGAGTTCCAGGCAACAAATCCACAACTGTGGGATCCTTTTTACAGCAATGAGGGATATCCCCTTTGAATTTTGAACAATCTCCTTGCTCTGTAGTCTGACCTCCGACCATTCTCCAAACCACTTCTTGCTTGGCCCATGTCCAACCCAATTTCCATCCCGGTGCTTGAACGTGTCGATATTTCTGAAAGTTAAAAATTGAAACAACAGCCTGCAGCATTGCAAAGCAAAGAAGTTCAGTGACAAGTCTAAACTATACACTGTCTAGCATCATAATATGCATTTGTTTTCAAATATTGCATTGAACAACACACGACAAGATTACAATAGGCAAAAAAGTTGAAATAGTTTATCTTAGAGCAAGTGTTGTCTGGTTTCCAACAAAATGTGTGCTTAGATTAGAGATTGCATATTGCATCCACCAAAGCTAATAGAACTACATGTTTAAAGACATAAAAAAGGTAAATAAATATGTAGCCTCTTTATTAGCTTTTAACTTTTAGTTGAGGTGGTTCAATATCGTATCAATGCATACAAAGATTCTAGGTTCAAGTCTAAAACCCCTCGTTTGATAAAGTTGTGCATATATGAAGCTTTTGTTGAAGGAATCTAGTCTGCACGTGGAGGGACATTTAGAAGACTAAATTTAAATAAATGAACATATCTCCTCTCTAATAGCTTAGGTATGTTGAAGGGGTAATGGAGAGAACAATGTTCGTAAAAGCATATTTCAAAACGTTATCTTTTTCCGGCATATTTCTTGGCCTCTTGGATTGTGTCAAGCAACACATCATGAAGAATAATCTTATGCATTAAAGTTCAAAGAGAATTATACTTACAGTGTATCCATCTGAAGTCCAGCTTATAACATCCCATTTAACAGTAATATTTCCATTAGGATCAAGTGCATCATAAGCATCTGCATAAATGTCGTTCCAACTATGAGATTTGATCTATACAAGTATTCTCGTATCGTGTAAAGACGAAAAGACCAATATAGATGCGTAGTTTCAATAATCAAAAACCATAATTATTAACTCAAATACATAAATCAAGCACGAAAAAATTAAAAGAAACAGCACAAATTCAGGTAGACAAGTATTGAACACAATATTTACAGCGTTGAAGACAAATATTGACCTACCATATTACACGAAGATTTCATCTTACATCTCTACGCGGAAAAAAAAAAAAAAAAAAACCCAGTCTTTTTGGGGTTTCTTTTCCTTCCATGAAGACATTATGGCCGTGTTTTGTTTTGGATTAAAATCATATTTTAATTTAAATCAAACTCAAACAATCAATATTAACCACCACGGTTTTTCAACCACATTTCAAAAGATTCTATCACAATCTACTAAAAATCTAATTTTAATCCCCACCAAACACCCGCCATAGCACAAGCCAAACAAATGAGCAACATAATCAATAAAATCAACAAAAAATGACCCTTTTTCTCTTGTAATGATGGTAAGGGGTGAGGGTACTCACCAGAAACAGAGAAGTTTAAACAAAAAAGAAATAAAGCAAGAATATTGATAAACCCTCTGAACTTAGTTGATGCTATGGCTTTCCGAAAGAAGCCCATTTTGCCTGCTGGAAGATTATTTTTTCTTCAGAAAATAGCAGTGGTGAAAAGCTCTTCTAGTGCACTCAAATCTTTAGTGAAAAATCAAGAATGTGAGTAAAGAAATGAGAGATGGAAGGGAGAATATGGCTTTGCTTTTTATGGTAATGGAACCAAATGTTTGCAGTTGAATCAGAGTTCACAGAGAGTAGCCTAGAGCCAGCTAACAATTGTTGTACTCTCTGTAGTTTCAATACCATTTAAAATAGAAATTTATACAAATAAAAAGGAGGGAAAATTGTAGTGAAGTCTAAGCAATGTATATTTTTATGTTTGTAATACCCATTTTTAGTAGAAGTGTTTTATCATCTCTATGGTCTATGGATAATGGATGGCAATTTTCTTGTCCTATTTCTTGGCGATTAGTTCAGACTCACAGTCATTTAGATAACTCGCGCGCGTTTAGAAAACTTAACTCTCATACTACTTCATTGAATTTGGAATATCATTCCAAAATGATAATATATTAAGGACCATAATTCAATTTGGACTTACCCCTATTTGGTCTTCATTCTAATGAGATTTTGGAAGAAAATATATTTTGAAATAGTGATTTTTTAGAGAATGTGTAGTTAAAAGATAAGGTTATACAACATGTATCAAATTTTTATACCGAATCTTTTACACCCACTCACATTAGGAGGTGGGGACCACAAGCTGAAATTTTTAAATACACGTGGGACCCGCGCGCATTGTGAGAGGGGGTAACTCATTCGGTACCCCCCATTCGGTACATATATATTAATCTTAAAAGATAAGGAAAAATTTTAGGTTTACGTGTAATATTATTTTATGGAAGAATGTGTGATTGAAAGTGAATTTTGAATAAATGTATTTTGAAAATAAGAGCCGAAATAGGGAATATCCTGCCAATTCTTCACCGAACAAAGTACAATGCCATCTCAATATCATTAAGTGATAATTTAATCATCTATCTTCTTGAGATCAAGTAGGAACAATTGTCCACAAAGCGAACTACAAATTAGTTACCATCAAGATCGAACTTGAAGAGTCCCACATTTGCACATTCACATAACTATGTCTAAAGCGTGACTCTAAGAGCAACTTTAACCCTTGCATCAAAACACCATTTTTCCTTATTTTGCACCAAAATTTGCATCATTTAGGTGCAAAATGGTGCAAGTGAATAGTGTTGTACCATATGTTGGTTAAAGTCCCTTTCGACCTTTTTTCATTTAGCACCCAATGTTGTTAAGGGCATTCGTGTCATTTAATTGATTGTACTACATTTTTAAATTTATTAACGAATTTAATATTTTCATTAATGAAACATAATTATTTATGTAGTAGTAAATTAAATAAATAAATAAATAATGTATATATATAAATTGTTAAGAATAAAAAAATGAAGAAAATGATTAAACAATGTTCATTTGGTGCATCGTTTAGTTTAATGGGTTGGAGATGATTTTTAGTTTGGTACAAGATTTGGTGTAAAATGGTACAAAATTTACCTCATATTTTGGTGTAGGATTGGAGATGGTCTAATATACTATTAAGCCCATGTTTGGTAAGTGTTAAGATTTAAATTTTAATTTAAGTCAAAGTCGACAGTTAATTTTAACAACATATTTTATGGGATTCATAACTTTTCAACCACACATTTAATCAATTTTTATCAAAATCTGTTAAACATTCGATTTTAATCCCCACCAAATGGGGCTAATTTGATGGAATAAAAAAGGTATAGCCCACATTATATTAATTTTATATACTGAGTGATATGTATGTTGAGTTGTATTATGCATGAAGCTAAGATTATAAGTGTCACTAAACCCATGAGGACATCAATTGTGAAGCATCATGTGATGAATAAACTCCACTATAGGTTTGAGGTGTAAAACAGAGATTGAACTCTGTTTTCTTTATAGTTACTTGAGTTCTACTTCTTATTATTAAATAAGTCAATCCCAGATTTTAAGCTTAAATTACAAGTTTATATGATTATTATCATTGAAACGAAGTGAAAAAAACTAACCTTCTGCTTAGTTTGTACGTTCAAGCAAGCACTTATGGACGAGTCCAATTCAAGTTTTGTTTTTTGACATGTGTCTAATCTCATTACAATAATTAACTTATTTATTTTAGCCCAAACAATGTTTGGTACACATTAAAATTTTCATTTTCATTCTTCTACTTATTTTCAACCACACATTCTTCAAGAAAAAGTATTTTCCATCACATCAATAACTTTTTTTTTCAACCACACATTCTCCATCAATACACTATTCCAGAATACATTCTTCCAAAATAATAATGTGGCTCAACCACAAATTATCGAGAATAACAAAATGCTGGATTAATTATATAAAAAAAAAATCTCAAAAATGGGTTTTTGAATAATGAGATTTAAACAAAGCAATATCGAAAACAATAATTTATTTTATTTAGCATATTAAAAAGAAATTAAAAAAAAAGGTACAAATATTGCTTACTTTGAAAAGGAAAATGCAAGCAAGACTATTTCACACACACACACACACACAAATTATAATTTAAAAATCATTAATAAATTATGAAAATGACAATGGCGATTTTTAAGATTTGCTATATCTACTTAACTAGCCAAAAATTTATACGCTTCAATGATAAATTTGAAAACTCTTCAAAAACTCTGCAAGAATAATGATGTTGTAATTAAAAAATTGGCCTACCAATTTTCATCAAAATTTCATCGTAGTGACTATCAACAAACTTCATAGATCAACTCCATTATTAAAAAAAAAAAAACATAATTACATAATTGTTCAAATTAGTTAAATACTCCATATTAATTACATATTTATTTAACTCACATTCATGCAACGAATAACTCATTACAAAATTAGATTTTTATTTTATGTATGTTTTTTATTTAAGTCTAAAAAGTTCATTTGTAATTGAAATTTATAAAGTAAATTTTATGGTAAATAATTTTTATAGACTAAAGTTAAAAATAAATCACTCATTTCAACAATAAAAAATTATATATGTCTAGCTAAGCTTAGAAGTAACTAATTTGTTTTGTCTATGTATGTTTTCATATATTACTTATTCATATATATAAGTAAAAATTAATTTCGACCATAAAATAGATGTTATTATAAGTAACTTACTCTATATATAATTTTTCAATAAAATAATATTTTTTTAAAATTTTATTCATTTATAAATTAATCCGATTATAATCATATTATTGAAGTGAACCAAACATGAACATGAAGTAAATTCAATTTCCTCAGTTTTACTTGCCGATTTTTTCCAATTCAAATGATATTCGAATGTGTTGGTATAGAAGATGGATGTCCACATCAAATAGTACTTTGAGAGCAACGACCTACAATCATGCATTTTATTTTGTGTATCTTGGACAATTTTCAAATGTTTGAAATTGCTTGTTGTCAGAGTTCTTTAAAACTTGTGTCTAGGAAGAGCGTCGATCTTATTTGACAAGAAAAACAATAAAAATCTTGTAGGACGTTTTAGACTTGACATCTAAATATGTATTTGCTCGAGAATCTAACCCACTCTATCGTGAGTATCATAGGCTTAGCCTTCTAAATTAGATCTCATGTGGGCATGTGGCACAAAGCATCTCTTATGACGTGACTTCATTGCATTTTTGCACACCCCACGTCTTTGTCCGGCTCAACCCCTAAGCTCATATGAATTCTTTATGCTTATCTGAATGTATTATATGATGAACATGATACTATATACTCGTCTTTAGTTCACATGAATTCTTTATGTTTCGAATGTGCTATTTGATTAATATGATACTATACACATCCTTAGTCCTTTATATGAATTCTTGATGCTTATTCGAATGTGTTATATGATCACCATGATACGATACTGATCTTGATGTAATTTTAAAGATTTTCTGGCCTTTTGGAGTATAATGGTTTTTTGTTTCTTAGTATATTGTGTTTTTCATTCAAGTTTGCATTCGAAAACAAAGATATTATTAAAAGACACTAGAATATTTTATTATACAATTGCGTATTAATTTGTTCTTGATCATTCTAGATTGCACTTGAATATAAGGAATTGTGTTTACCTCAATTTCTGCATAGACTTATGGTCAAAAAAAGAGAGAGAACAAAGGCGTCCAGTGGAACTCCTACTTCGAAAATAAAGACCAAATTAAATATGTTGAGGCTACTATCTTAATCCCGTTTCTTATACTTCTTCTTTGAAACAACCAAAGTGGTAATATTGCATTTGTGGATCTCAATGTTAAGAGTAACTTTGACATTCATATCCTTGAACTTACATTTTTAGAGCAACACATTTGTACAACTTGCATCCAAATAGACATTAAGCCCATGTTTTGTTCCAATTTTCTAAAATTTATTTTAATCATATGTTTTATGTGTCTCACAACTTCTATTAACTTTTTAGTTAGACGTTTCATCAATTTCATTTTTTATTTTTATTTGTTTATCACAATCTACTAAAAATCTAATTTTTATCTAAGCAAAACAAGGAGTAACTAACTAGTGTTTAGGTATAGCAGGAAACAATTATTTAATATCTATACAACGACAAAATAGTAATTAATTTAATTTAAATTTAACCATTCACATTACTGAGTTATCATTTATTTGACTGTTGAAATTGTATACATATTTATTTTAAATTGTTGACCTCATTTTTTTGTACATTCAGCATGGCTACAGATCCCGACTCCACTCGGGTCCACGTAAGCCTCTTTTCTACATAGTTGGACAAATCATTAGCCTTCCATGGTCTTCTTCGGGGGAGAGAGGCGACCGTGAACACTAGAGATGTGAGCCACAAAATGTGTATGTATGATGGGAATATATAAATATGAGAGAGAGAGAGAGAG
>CAIGRS010037129.1:0-17131 GCA_903798395.1 Fraxinus floribunda | reverse complement strand
CAACCAAGAATTGATCTTAGAAACCCACGAACAAGATGGAATCAACTCAAGAAAGTTAGAAATCACGTCGCGCAAAGATCAACACGACCCGTATCAAAAATCGAGGTTATGCGTAAGAAATTCGACCCCATTGATTACCCGGAATAAAAATCGTGAAGTGGGAACGCCACAAAAGGATTGCGAAACATGTTGATAAGTTCAAGTTAGAACTTTAAACCACCAAGAGCATGGAGGAATAAAACTCTCAAATTTAATTTAATTCTCTGAAATAATCATAGTTTTCGTTTTCCAATGAATAATAATAGATCCTGTTTATATGAAACTATGAAAAAAAAACCCTAATTTAGCTAGATAATATCGTGTTTAATTCAAATAGAACACAAAAGATACTAAAAGGATGGTATTTAAGTCAAACTAGGAAACTACCAAAAAAAGATAAAATTCTCGCCAAATTTTTATATTATTTTTCGCCAACTTGTTCTTGACATGTTTCTATGCGACCGCAAGTCCAAAAGTACCAAGCACTCATATGGCCATGTGCAGAATTTCGTGACGATTCCGAATTGTATTCATGGGCGAAAATCCGACACCCGAGCTGAGAGTTATGCCTATTTTAATCAACGCTATTCGTTTTCTTTCCAAATATTTTTCAAACCTTGAATCCAACTCATTTTGGCTCCCGAGCCCTTCACGAACCTTGAATATTGGCTTATCAACTTCACCCATCTGAACTCCATTGCTTGAACCCTTGACTTGTGTAACTCGACCAAGTGATTGCCTGTCCCGGATCATACAAATGATGCTCCAGATTAAAAAGCAACATGTTCTAGAGGGATTTGAGGTCGTCACTGAACTTAAGATTATGCAAGAGGTTTTAGAAAAATCTAGATGGACATGGTCCAAAACCTGCCTTAAGTCATTCCGTTCATTTGACATCGGTTGATACTAAGTTAATAGCTCTTCAAGAGAAAATACAGAAGCAGGAGAAAAATTAATTATTAGATATGCATGCCAGACTTTCTCAATTCGAGACACTAATGCATAAGATCGTATTGAGTCAAGTTGGCATGTCTTCATAACAATCTGAACCAACAACAATATTTAGCATGCTACCGCTTGCTGATAATATATGAACTGTGATTTGTTTATTTATTTGCTTTAAGTGTTGAAATATTTATTTTTCTTTATGGATTAGTTCGACCTAGTATTTCTTTTTTGTAAGTTATTATGTGATTAAAAGTTTAATTGTCTAATGATTGTTTTTTTTTTAAATTTTTTTGGAAATAAATCTTTTTTCTAAAAATTTAATAAAGCTTTTATTATAAAAATTTTCCTCTAAAAATAATTAAAACATTTAAAAAATTATATTACATATTAAAATATAGCCGACGAAAGAACAAAAACTTATTACAAAAAGATAACGTTGCAAAAAAAAAAAAGTTAAGACTCCAAGCAAATAGTTTACAAAATATAATAAAAGCAATGGAAGAGTTACGTCGTAAAAACTTTATAGCAACGTACATTTGAGGGCTTTTGTAGTGTGCATTGCACGTTGCCGTATCGTTCTAATCTACGACAACATTAGAGCGTACAATATACATGTGAGCATTGTAAAAAATCTATTGCAACATTTTTTGTCCGTTGCAAAAAATTGTTTTTCTTGTAGTGATTTTTTCCTCCAACTATAGAATTTTTAGCAACAAATATTCTTTATTGCCAAAAGTAGATCATATTGCATCATAAACACTTTGTTGTAAGAAATAAAAGTTTGTCGCCATAAATTTTCAACCAAAAATATTTTGGCGCCTTACTTCCCTCATATTTTCGACGACATACTTTATTATTTGTCTCAACATCTCATATTTCACAACTTTTTACTTTGCCTTAATTTTTTGGTATTTATTTTTTCATCACAATCTTCGCAACAAATTTTAAAAATATGTCGCGTTAAGTCACTTATTGCAACAACTTTTTGTATGCCGTGAAAAACCTTATCGTAAAATCACTGTTTTGTTGTAGTGTCAAACGAGAATCTAAATTAGACTATGAAATATTTTTTGGGGCTCTAATTTCTCTCCTGCTGTAAATGGAGATGAATTTATATGAGAAAAAAAAACCTCATTTGGATGCAGCTAAAATTAATTAAAATTTCTATTGGAAGATTTTTATGAAATTGATTTTCTAGTTGTTCTTTTATTCAGAAGACTAACAACTTTTTTAATTTATTTTTATTTGGATAGCCTTATTTAAATTTAAATGCCAAAAGCCAAATTAGAATTTTCTTGGAATACTGAGAAATATTCACAGCTCTTAAATACAATATCTATGTCGGCACAAATCTAGATTAAGAGCATGGTTGGGTCGGCCGTTATAATTATTGTTCCAGATTAAATTCGGATCTAATGAAATGGATGAAATATGATATATTTGACCCAAATGAGATGAATTGGTTTTGGAATCAAAATTGGGCAATTTGAGTTTTATCCATGCATACACAGGCTATTCAACCGCGTGTACTAATGGCTTGAACCTGCAGAAACAAAAGCAAAAATGCTTCTACTATGTGTATGGATGAGGTAACAAAGTAGCCATTGAGGGCCATTTTTGTTTAATTCTTGACGGTTTCATGAAAATACTCGACTTTTCATTTAAGGATGACACTATTTCGTTGATGATGAATTGAAATATATAAATATGTGATAGATTTCAAATACAAATATAATAAAACTGGCAATCAAAATCATATTATAGTGCTTCTAAATTCAATTCATTTACATATTCAAACATTCACAGTGTTCTTCATGTTTTGGAAGACAAATCCAAAACCATTTGTTAGAGTCCTTTTAAGCACCAATTAAATCCTAGAGGGGGCTAATATCATTTGAGGACAACGATCTCGTATTTGAGCCTTTCTACCATATTTAGCTTTCTTCGTTCTTTCCTTTTTGCTGTCTTCTACATTCCCTTAAAAAATAATATTCCAACATCGGCTTTAAACTACTTAAGTTCAGTAGTGTGACAAACTAACCTCTCAATTGAGCCACTATACTCTTACAAGTTACAATATAAAAAAGGTTAATTATATTGATACCATAATTTTATTAGTTACTTACTTTCTAAATACACTAAAGGCCCCCAACCTTTTTAAATTAGTACACTTGTGTTTCTAACTTTTTGTCTCATTCTTATTCTCAGACTTCAACTAAGTATTGTATCTTGTTTGATATGATGAATTCTGTCCAAAGAATCTACGGGAATGGCATAAAAAGAATTATTTTTCATCTTATTTATAAATAATTTATAAATAAAAAATATATAAGTTTGATGGAATATCCTCATTTTAAAGCAAGTAGAATATTTGGACAAAATTAACATCATGTACCATATGCGTTAATTAATAAGAAAGTTTTAGATAAGAATGCGACAAAAAGTTGGGAATATAAGTTTGACAATAAAAAAGACTGAGAGCCTTTATTTAAATTAAAAAGTGAACCCAAATTAAAAATATGGTATCAATATAACCACCTGATGAGGATCCGAGTCAGACGAAGTCGAGATGTCAAATAACTCGTTGATGGCGCTGAAGTACCACGAGTTAGTGGATTAGCGTAAAAATAGCAAGTAATCGATGATCTTTCTTAATTTGGACCGTTGTTGGACACGTTTTGGTATTTTGGCCATAACTTTGGCTACAGTTATTAGAATCGCACTCATGACCCAATTCAGAAAGCTCTTTCTAGCGCACACATTGTGGTCACCTAGTTTGCTTGGTGTACATCAGTCTTGAGGGAAAAATCCATAGTTTTCCCATTCGAACGCATAATTTGGTTATTTTTTTCCTTTTTTGGTAATATTTCATTTGCCTATTTAGAATAGAATATGAACCCGATTTGAGCCTTATTTTTGGGCTATATTTCTTTTATTTCATATTTTCTTTTGGTATAATTATTGTGATTTTTCTATTATTGGTAAATTTTTGGTAAATATGAATTTCTTGCTATTTAACTTGGCTCGTGGGTTATTTCCGCATTATTGGATGATTAAAAAAGAATTTTCTTATTTCTTAGCATTTTCTCGTGTTTCTTCCCTGTTACTTGTTTACTAAAACCGGCTTGCAAAATAATCACTATTCTGTCCGGCGTTTGTTGGTATCAGAGTAATCAACAGGATTATAGTCAAGTACAGGTTTCCAATTCCCCGTCTGGATGATATGTTAGATTAGTTGTTCGGTTCTAAGGTTTTCTCAAAAAATGACCTTAAGAGCAGATATCACCAAATCAGAATAAGGCCTAGAGATGAGTAGAATACAACGTTTAAGACGCAACATGGGTTGTATGAGTGGATGCTCATGCCTTTTGGACTATCTAATGCACTCAGTACCTTTATGAGATTTATGTATCAGGTGTTACCGCCTTTCATGGAAAAGTTCATAGAAGTTACTTAGATGAAATCCTCATTTACAGTTCGACGTGGGCATCACACTTTGATCACCTCTATGCTATTTTTGATATGTTTAGGACGAAGCACCTATTCATTAATTAGAATAAGTGTTCTTTCTTCACCACTTTCGTTACTTTTTTTGGTTTTGTAGGGTCTACTGATGGTGTTCATCCAGATCAAACAAAAATAGATGCAATATTGGAATGGCCCAAGCCAAGAACCTTGCACGATGTGAGAAGTTTCCATTGATTGGCATCCTTCTACCTCCGGTTCATCATGAATTTTAGCACTCTGATTGCCCCAATCACAGAGTGCCTCAAGGGACATTATGTCCAGNTTGCATGATGTTAGGAGCTTCCATGGACGGGCATCATTCTATCGTCGGTTCATCAAGAACTTCAGTACTTTGATTGGCCCAATCACAGAGTGCCTCAAGGGACATTATGTCCAGTGGTCCGAGGATGCTACCCGGATCACCCATCTTTACTTCAGAGAAATTGTGCATTTACATGGTATTCCTCAATCAATTACATCTGATCGTGACATCAAATTCATGAGCAGTTTCTGGCGAAGTTTATAGGATAAGCGGGGGACATGGTTGAATTTTAGCAGTGCTTGTCGATCGAGGTGGTGAGCCGGAGCTTGGGAAATCTTTTGAGGAGTCTAGCAAGGACTAAACAGAAGCAGTGGGATTTGGCATTACCTCAAGCAGAACTTGCCTATAACAGGTCAAAGAATAGGACCATGGGAATGAGCCCATTTGAGATTGTCTATGCTGGAATCCCTCCGGGGTACTTGATTTAGCCCCTATTTCGCTTGTGGGTTGTTTGAGTCACAAGGCAGATGAGACGACAGAACATCTTCGGGGTATTCATGAACTGGTGAAGCTAGTTATTCATGATAGTAATGCCAAGTACAAGGTTCAGGCTGATAGTCATCGTCGTCAGGTACTTTTTGAAGTTGGTGATTATGTTTGGGCGGTCTTAACTCGTGATCATTTTCCTATTGGAGAGTAGAGTATAGTAAACTTAAGGAGTGGAAGATTGGACATTGTGAGGTCCTATAGAAGATCAACGATAATGCTTACAGGCTGCGCCTTCCAAGCCACTTGAAGACTTCTGATATTTTTAATGTGAAGAACCTAACTCCTTGTTTTATAGATTCTGATGACACTAATGTGAACTCGAGGGCGAGCTCTTTCTAACCCCGGGCGACTGATGTAGGAGGACCCAAGTATGATGAAGTCGAGTTGTTAGATAGCTCGTTGATGGCGGTAAAGTATCATGACTTGGCGGATCAGCGTAAGAATGGCAAGTAATCGACGACATTTCCTAATTGGGGCCATTTTTTGACACGTTTTGGTATTTTGGCCATAACTTTGGCTACGGTTATCAGAATCACGCTCATGACCTCGATTCGAAAAGCTCTCTTCTGCGTGTATGTTGTGATCTTTGAGTTTTGCTCGGTTTGCATCAGTTTTGAGGGAAAAAACCGCTGTTTTCCCGTTCAAACCCATAATTTTAGTTATGTTTTTCCTTTTTTGGTAATATTTCGTTTGCCCTTTTAGAATGGAATATGAACCCGATTTGAGCCATATTTTTGGGATATTATATCTTTATTTCGTATTTTCTTTTGATATGATTATTGGGATTTTGCTATTATTGGTAAAATTCCGATAAATATGAATTTCTAGTTATTTAACCCGGCTTGTAGGTTATTTCCACATTATTGGATGATTAATAAAGATTTGTCTTGTTTCTTGCCATTTTCTCTTGTTTCTTCCCTGCTACTTGTCTGCTAAAACCAGTCAGTAAAATAATCACTATCCTATTAGGCGTTAGTTGTGGTATCAGAGCAATAAACAGGATTACAGTGAAGTACATGTTTCCAATTTTTTGTATGGATGATATGTTAGATCAGTTGTCCTGTTCTAAGGTTTTCTCAAAAATTGACCTTAAGAGCGGATATCACCAAATCAGAATATGTGTTGATAGTAGAGCAATCAACAGGATTACAGTGAAGTACAGGTATCCAATTCCCCGTTTGGATGATATGTTGGATCAGTTGTCTGGTTCTAGGGTCTTCTCAAAAATTTACCTTAAGAGCGGATATCACCAAATCAGAATAAGGCCTGGAGATGAGTGGAAGATAGCATTTAAGACGCAACATGGGTTGTATGAGTGGATGGTCATACCTTTTGGACTATCCAATGTACCCAGTACCTTTATGAGATTTGTGCATCAGGTGTTACGACCTTTCATTGAAAAGTTTGTGGTAGTCTACTTTGACGACATCCTCATTTACAGTTCGACGTGGGCATCACACTTTGATCACCTCCATGCTGTTTTTGATATGCTTAGGATGGAGCGCCTATTCATTAATCAAAAGAAGTGTTCTTTCTTCACCACTTCTGTTACTTTTCTTGATTTTTTATGTCTATTAATGGTGTTCATGTAGATCAATCAAGAATAGATGCAATCTTGGAGTTTCCCAGGCCAAAAACCTTGCATGATGTCAAAAGTTTCCATGCATTGGCATCCTTCTGCCTCCGGTTCATCAGGAATTTCAGCATTCTAATTGCCCCAATCACAGAATGTCTCAAGGGACATTCTGTTAAGTGGTTCGAGGATGCTACCTGGATCTCCCATCTTTATTTCAGAGAAATTGTACATTTACATGGTGTTCCTCAATCAATTATTTCTGATCATGACACCAAGTTCATGAGCCATTTTTGGAGGAGTTTATGTGAGAAGCTTTATGCTTCCATACCTCAGGTGTCTCAAGCCCTCAAAATTAACACATGCCCTGGTAGAAATTCACGTAGGAATATGTGGTAATCATCAAGGAAAACGAGCCATGACCTTCAAGCTTATAAGATACGGGTATTGTTGGCCAACCACGAAGAAATATGCCTCTAACTATGTAAGAAGATGCGATAAATGCCAGAGGTTCGGTAACATCATTCATACTCCTGCTAAAGAACTCATCCCCATACATTGTTCCGCCCCTTTCGAACAATGAAGAGTTGACATCATCGGGCCTTTCCCAATAGCATGAAGACAACTAAAGTTCATCGCTGTAGCAGAACTCTAGCAACAATCTCAGAGCCCAAACTGAGATAATTCGTCTGAAAGTCTATCTTATGCATGTTTGGGATACCCAAGGTGCTCATAATTGACAACGGGAGGCAGTTTGATAATGCACTATTCAAGGACATTTGCACCAATCTCGAGATAGATCATCGACCAATCTCGGGATAGATCATCGCCTTGTCGAAGTAGCTAATCGGATTATATTACAAGACCTTTGCATCAAGATTGAAGGTGCTCAAGGTAACTGTCCCGACGAGTTACCCTCCATATTACGAACTACAGAACTTCGTACAAGACAACAATAGGTGAAATCCCTTTTATGTTAGCTTATAGGTTGGAGGCTATGAATCTAATAGAAGTTAGCTTACCCACCATGAGGCGTTTGGAGCATACAATAGAACACACAATAGAACATCTCGACCTCCTTAAAGAGGCACGCGAGCAAGCTGCCCTATGAGCTGATTTTTATCAAAATAGGACGGAAAGATATTTTAACAACAAGGTCAGACCCAAAAGATTTAGGGTTGGAGATCTAGTGCTCAGAAGGGTCGAGGCTGCCGGTTATGCCCCGGATAAACTTGGCCCAACATGGAAAGGACCCAATGAGGTCATTAGACAAGTCCGAGGATGAGTATATAGCTTGAAAGATATGTCTGGAAGATCGTTGCCAATGCCTTGGAATGCTAACAATCTCAAAATTTAATATCAGTAGTAGTCCCCACCTTATCTATTTGGTTTAGTTAGCTTTACTTTTATTTAGGCTTGCATGCCCCATGCACCTTTTTGTTTTTCGTTAGTTTACTTTTTATCGAGCTTGTACACTCCAAGCATTTTTTCTTTTCTTTTCAGTGGTTTATTTGTCAAGGTCTGCAAGCCTATACTTATTCTAGAGCATAGGAAAGTTCATATAAAGTAGTAGTCGGGTAGTACCCAACAAAGAATTTGTCCAAGTGATTACTTTAAAGACATGTCATGAGCACCTCCAAGACGTGTCATGAACAGGCACCTCCAAGGCATGCCATGAGCATGCATCTTAAAAGACGTCTCATGAGTAGGCACCTTAAAGACCCATCATGAACAGACACATCAAAAACGTGCTACTAGCATGCACCTTAAAAGACCTGTAACGAGCAAGCACCCTAAAGTTTTATCTCGAGTACGACCAATCTAAAATGCAATCCCAGATTCAGAAGTCCCCAGGATGTTAAAGTCCTCAAGAGTAATTACTTAGTATTAAGCTCGAACCTAAAGTCAAGCCTAAAAATTTACTAAAACCCCCGCCATTAGATATCGGAATTAATTATTTCCGATTGAATCCGAGCCTTACATCGAGCCTAGAACTTTGTCAAAAATTAATTAATTAACGTGTAGGCTTGAACCTATCATCGAGCCTAAACCTTAGTTAAAAGTCCAGCCTTAGTGCTCGGGTTTAATCTTTAACGTTTAGGCACAATCCTAACGTCGAGCCTAAACCTTAGTTAAAAACCCAACCTCAGTTCTCAGGTTTAATCTTTAATGTTTAGGCACAATCTTAATGTCGAGCCTAAACTTTGTTTAAAAACCCATCCTTAGAGCTTGAGTTTAATCTTTAACGTTTAGGCTCAAACTTAATGTGGAACCTAACCTTGGGTTTTTAGGGCTTAGGTTTAGTTACTTCAGGCCATACGTCGAGCCTAAGCTAAGCTAGTCGTCTTACCATTTAACAATTATACGATCGAGATAAACACATGCATAATATCTCAACGCAAAGATCGAGCATATACTTGAACAAAAATAAAAAAGCCCGGAAGAGGTAGGGCAATATACTTGTACAAACTTAAAACATGAAAGCCCATGTGGTAAGGCAATGTACGTAACAAAAAAAAAAGGAAATTTACAAGTCATCGAACAAAATAGGGCTCGAAGTATTGGGGCCTAGTCTAGGTCATCATGGTCGGGAGCTTGGTTAGATGTCACCACATCAACCTTGAATTCATCACCTTCATGCTCGATAGGGAGCCTAGCTTAAAGATATGCTCTGGCCTCTTTAAATACATAAAGGTATGCCCCCCGAATAATACTCCACTCATCTGACATCTTGAACTCTTCCAAAGCTCACTTCCCGTCCTGGCTACTTGACTTCATACTTTTTATATGCATATTTGAGCTCCAGCTTCACTTTCTCAGCCTCATCCTAGTAGCATCGATTTCATCTCGAGCTCGAAATAGTTCGTTCCTGCATCATCGCTCTATTTCAAAATGGCCTCGAGCTCAACCTTCAGATTAGCAAGTTTTTTATCCCTAAGCTCGACGGCCTCCACGAGCTCGGCCATTTTATGGATTTCATCCATCCCTTGCAAAGATAGGCCTTGAGTAACGCTCAGGGTTTGTCAAAGGAAAGAACAAGGGTTAGCGTCAAGAGAAATACATGAAACATATTTAGAGCATAGTATAGTTTCTTACCTTCAAAGTAAGGAACTCAAGGGCCTTCATTCTCTCGTCGAACCCAACATCACCTCAGTACTTGGCCACAATGCTTGGGACTAAGTGACAGCACTTAAAATCTTCAATTACCGAGGCCAATGAAGGTATGCAGTCATCCTCGAGGTTTATAATCTCGAGAGTATAACGAGTAGGTAATTCTTGGGAAGAAAAAGTTGGCGGTCGGATTGATCTTGGGCTCGGGTCAGGACGTCAGGGTTGAAGGTCTCGCCAAGTCCCCTTAAAGGTTCATTACTGTTCGAGGCCCTGGGTCATTGCTTCTCCTTCGTCAGGGCGACTGTATCATGCTGAAGAGTTTTCATCTTCGAGTTCACAAACTTACTAAGAGATGATGGATCAAAAGACATTTCTGCATAAAAATAACATCTTATTAGAACGATCTTAACGTCGAGAAATAAGAATGTGATCTAAGTAACAAAGCCCTACCCTGTGGACTCTAGCATTTGCGAGGTCTAAAAACTTATCCCCAAGGATGTCCGTCATGTCTAGCACCAAGGGATCGAGTTATCGAGCATCTTCCTATCTGGCTCTAATAACTCGAAGTACGCCTAACCTCACAAAACTTTGTAGCATCACCTTGACCAAATCGAAAGGTCAGGATCTCAAGTAACTGCGTAAAACCATCTATCCTTCCAACCCTTTAACGAGCTCGGCATACTTGGGACCCTAAACTCCTTTCGAGTATATAAATTAGCAAAACAAGTGTATCGAGAAGATGCTTAAGCTCGAATGCCATTCTACATAGGTCGAGGTATGAAGTAATACCTAGGTAACAACACGCAAAAGAAAACTAAATGAGCATCATCCATGCATTAGGCACTAGCTACCTTGGGCACATGGAGTGCTCGACTAACAAGCCTGCAAAAAAGGAATGCAAGGGCTACCTAAACCCGGCCTTTAGAGTGTTCCTAAAAATAACGAACTCTCCTTCCCGAGCTTGCACCATCCTATCCTTGGGATCAGGCAACCTAATGTCACAGTTAGGCATTAGCCCGAACTCTCGAGCAGCTGATATAGCTAGGTGTTCCTTGAACTTACAGGGATCGTTGGAGAACTTCAACCCGACGTTACTATGGTACCTAGGTCAAGCATCTAGGGAGATCGCCAAAGGAATCATCGACATTCAAATGTCCTCATTACTACTCAAACTACCAGAGCCCTCACTACTCGACATCTCTCGATAAAAACTAAGAAAATAACTTAAAGTCTCTAGCCTTACCCTAACAATTACTCGATGCCCAAAGTTTCTAAGGGATGTGTTCGAGCTCGATCTTACACAAAAAATTTTACAGCAAAATAAATCGTAAATAAGGTATATATAGGCAAGGAAATGGGCTACTAAAGGTCATAGTCCGGACCGTTGGATTTTATCACGTGTCACACATCCAAGAATCCTCGATAACCACCCTATTTTACACTGACCATTGAACAATCATTTAGGGTTAGGATCCTGAGGAGTGCCAAAGCTCAATATACTATTTCCAACATTTGTGCATCCACCTTAACTCTCGAGCTCTAGGAGTGGATGCACAGGGGCTACTGATTTGGGCATTTTATTATCATCCCGAGCTCTGAAGTCTCGAGGAGTGGTATATGCTAAAATAGGCCATCCATCCTCAGGTATGAGAGGTCCTTGGGGTATCTCGATGATTGGTAATAGAGCTCATACGATAACATGGTGACGGTGTCAATGGGATATGTCCTCGAAGATGTTTGCCCCCCAAAGATTGTTGTGTCCTCTGGCCTTTTCCTAAGACATGGATTGATTCAACTTTCTAGGAATTCTAAGTCTATCCAAATACCTCAATTTAAGACTTTTATGTCCAGAATGAGTTTATATCGCTGAGTGTCATAGTCAAAATATGACTAGATCTACAGTGGCAGTGCAATACTCATCTCAAGTAGAATTCCTAAGGATGAGAACACGTAAAAAACCAAATCCAACCAAGAATGGTCTACCTACCTCTATAAATACAAGGTTCCAATTCATTATTCATGTACGTTGTTACATATAATTTGAGCACTCAAGTTTTTTCATATTCTCTCTCTGACTTAAGCATCAGAGGGGCGACGAGGCACACCTCGACTCCTTTATTTCAGGTACTAGAAGATTTCATTCATGCTCATTCTTAGTCTCAGGCTCGAAAATCAACATGTGCAATTTTTGGTAGCATCAGTAGTCTACCAAATAAGGAAAACACTAGTAAAATAGTTTAGGTAAAAATCACTAAGCTAATAGGTGTCTGAGATATAAAATTATATATTTTATGGTAATGAGTGCGAACCACATCATCCCTGAAACTACCAATCTCCTCTGACAAAGTCGAAATTAGCATATTACCTTTTAATTCAAGTAGGAATATCTAATACTATTAGCTCTCCAGTTCTAGCCTTAACACTAGTGTAGTACCAACTAAATCCTTTCCTTCTTTTTTAAAGCCACAACTATACTACAATGAGCTTGAGAAAACCCAACTTGTGCCAAACCGAAAAGTAGGCATCCATCCATTATGGCAAATCTGAATTGGGAATATTTCCTAGGAAGAAAGGTATTTTCACACCATTCAAGGGAAGGCCGCTAATATGGGGGGATTGAGTGCCACACAACTCTCTGGTCCATAAACTCGGTCATTAGCCCTAGGCGGGAACATTTAACCAGGAATGTGACTCTTGGAGTCCAACTTTTTCTTATTGATGATTGATTTTATATTTTAACACTCCTACTCTTTCCCAATGGCTAAGTCAACCTCACTCCCATTTTTATCTCTAAGACTTCCTACCCAGGCTAGGCTATAATGATCATTATAGGGACTGATTTCAAGATCTAACGAGTGTCGAAGCTATGAAAATTTGTTAGAATGGACAACTAACTCTTCCTATTTTCTCAAAACTAAACCTTAGACTCGTTTGAACTCACTTCCTTAAATAAAATAAAATAAATTGGAAGAGGAACAATGAGAAGTGTCACGCGTTTTCTATAACGTGATTTATACCACAAGCGTACGGTGTTAAGTTTTGTAATATAATAATGGAATTAGTGTCAAACCCATACGGATTGTAATTCAAATTTCTACTAAATACTTTAATAGCCTCTATTTTATTTTGATGAATGAATGTTATAATCAATATTTTTAAACTAATATGGTGACGAATTCAACAAATAAACGCAAGCTAGAAGAATAATCAAGTGAGAAAGCCTAGAGATATGATTTCACCTGACTGTCAAATATGTTTTTCAATTATATAATTATTTCTAATCAGTTTTTCAAAGTTTATAAGCAAGAAAACTAACGTAATTTTACTCCATCTCTCGAGTACCGGGTAAAATCTATTCCTATATTTCAATTTCAATATCTCTATTCCGAATTAAAATATAGAATTTATTGAGTTCGTGGTTCTTAAATGGAACGTGCTTCAAAGGAATTATACTTTCTCTCGAAACCTATAATTTCCTTTGCTGTGTTATTCTTATAATCATGCCTAAACTCCCCTCTCTCGAGTAGCATCAAATCATTCAATTAGTGGCCAATAATTGAAAGTGTTAAAATCATAATACAAATAAACACATGCGAAAAATCTAATATAAATAACTGAAATTAATCAATCCATATTCTCAAGTTTTTGGCTACAATCAAATCCTAGATAATGAATTTAGCTCATGATGTAATCTATGAAAATACTAAAATTCATATAAAATAACATAGGGAAG
Organism: Fraxinus floribunda; assembly: GCA_903798395.1. Classification (NCBI taxonomy): domain Eukaryota; kingdom Viridiplantae; phylum Streptophyta; class Magnoliopsida; order Lamiales; family Oleaceae; genus Fraxinus; species Fraxinus floribunda. Next base: position 3,409 of record CAIGRS010037129.1, on the reverse strand, counting down.
AGAATAGATAAACTAGGATGTAGATCTTCAATTTCTTCTCTTGTTCTTCTTTGTCTTGTTCTTGAATCTCTTGATGTTTTCCTCATTTCCTTCTTGAAGAATTGTGTTGAATTCCCCCATGCCTCTTGAACTGTTCTCCTCCCTAGAATTAGGTCTCAAGGGTTGTATTTATAGTATTTTGAAGTTTTGGAAGGGTTGGAGTTGTGTTGGGCAAGAAAAGAGTCCAAAAAGATTAAAACCCTTTTTCTCTCTCAGCGGCATCTCAGTCCCACAATCATGGCACTACGACTAACAAAGGTGGCGCTGCAGCGTCCAGTTTCGGATGGAAATTCAGCACTGCACATCCTTCAATATTTTTATCATAACCTTTTCTCATGATGTCTGATTGAGGCAATTCAAGATGATTTGAAAAGATAACTCAAAGGGATACAACTTTGGTTCAGGTATCAATTTCCAATTCGAACATTTGCTATGTCAAAAATGAGTCTCAATATGAGACTGAAAATCTGGAGCATAACTTTCGGTTGGAAATTGATGTGTGATCATACTTTGACTATATTTCATCCATTTGACTTATTTCTTTATCCAATTGACTCTTGGAACTCTTGAATCTTCGTTGTGAGGCCCGACACAACTTTTGAGTACTTACACTTTAATCTCCGAACTTTGATTCTTTTACAATTTAGCACTCTTCTCCAATTTTGCTTTTTTTTTTTCCTTCAATTTAATCAACATATATCACAACATCAAAACACATATTAAAACGCTCTAAAACTCATAGAAATTAGTTAAATATCAAGTTTAGATAACGTCTAAAGTATGAGTGAAATACACTCATCAAATACCCCCAAACTTAATACTTTACTAGTCCTCGAGCAAACACTAAAAAAAAAAAAAAATACACACACACACACACACTCAAACAAACAAAGTTAAGAAAAAAACACAAACAAATACAGTTAGATAGCTTGCCTTCATAGCTCATGATTAAAAACATAATATCAATTATGAACCACATTAAAGCTATAATGCAAAAGCTAAATTCTCACATATTCAATGCAAAATGGGTATGTGTATGAAGAGTTAAGTGCAACGCTATACAATAATAAGTTGATCCAATTCCTCGACCTTAAAAGTCAAATATTTCTTTACTCCTCTCGTGGGATTCATACACCCCCCAAACTTAAATTCTTTTCATTATTTTCCTGAGGGTGTGATCTACGATTGGTTTACAAATCACTAGTCCTTACCCTCATTCTCTAGAATTTACCCCTAACTTAAGATTTTCACCCAATTTTCATCATATTGGTCTTAGACATCCTATTTATCTCCAAGTTTCCCTACAATAGCACAACCACCCAAACATCCTATATTTGTTTTAAGGATATAATGTTTAGTGGTTGTTTGGATTTAGCATCTAAGCTCTTTATTGAAACCTATAAACATGGATCAACTTATTCATGTACTATGCTACAATCAATTTGAGAGCATAGGTATCTCCCGTTCCACATGAATAAGCAAAAAAAACTTAACTAAAACATATAACCTATTCATGATCCATAAACTAATACATATCATCAATGATATACATCATTGCCGACGAACTTATCTAACTCACACAAGCATGCAAAACAAAAATAATAAAAAAAATATTTTTTTTTATTTTTATTTAAAAAAACATGTACACAAATCACACAAAATAATAAAAAAAAAATATTAGGCAATTAGATAATTTATAATACACCTCCAAACTTAAATTGAACATTGTCCTCAATGTAAAATTAAAGAAAACTAAGGAGAACTTCCCAAAATTATCTTCATTGTCTATGATGTTTTGGCACTTATGATGCTGGATTTGATGGATGTTTGTCATACTTCTCCCCCAAACTTGAGATTTATCCCGTTTTCTCCTTGTCAATGTTGATTTTAGTGTTTCGCGACATTATGTTTTTGAAAAATTAAATTTTAGATATTAAATATAAGGAATAGGGGTTACTTAGCTCAAATATATAATAACCAACTTAATTACTCAAGGACCTAGGGAAAAATGGGATATGGATGATAATTCCTAATAAACTTTAAAATAAACTAAATTATACAATAATTGGAAAATAAAATAAATAAAAAGGAAGAAAGCTTGGGTTAATTCCCAAGAAGCGCTTCTTTAACTGCGACGTCATGTTCTTGAAAATCAAATTTTAGATATTAAATATACGGAACAAGGTTACTTAGCTCAAACATCTAATAACCAACTTAATTACTCAAAGACCTAGGTGAAGACGGGATATGGATGAGGATTCCTGAAGAAATTGTAAAATAAACGAAACTATACCATAACCCGAAAACAAAATACATAAAAGGAAAGAAAGCTTGGGTTTCCTCCCAAGAAGCGCTCATTTAACACCATTAACTTGACGTTGTCAATCCGCATCATGGAACTTTGAAAAATGCTTTTGATACCTTGCTCATTTTTCTTCTTTTGATTTTGCTCCAATGTTCGTTATTTTTCCAAACTTCAACATTGTCCTTTTCAATGTAATAGATTTTTCCATTCCATCCAATTCAAACTCAACAATTACGTACTTCAACTTACTCATCGGTCTTAATCACAAAATCAATTTCTATACAATCAACGAATTTGGACGAATGTACATTTCTTTCATCTTCATTGATTTCTACATCTTCATTCGGTTTCTTTGTGATCAAGTTGTCATTCACTTTAAGCTCTTCTACGATTGTTGAAATTTCTTCGGATTGACTGATTGATTTGCATTCTAGATCCATGGGCAATGATAAGTCTTTCTTTTCAACTCTTTCAAGTAGGTTGTATTTTCACCTTTTTATTTCATTCCAGTAACTTTGTCTCGAATACATATGTTGCATTCTTCCAACTTGGAAAGTTTATTATAGAACTTTTCACCTTACCCTCTCAAGGAGGACCATTTCCCACAAGTACGATGTCCTCATCCCAATAGACAGATACATAATCTCTCAAAGGCATGTAGTCTTCATCAGATTTGTCATTTGCTTGTTTTTGATATTTTAAATATTGTATGAACCCTGGAAGCTTTACCGTACGGGAGTCGGTGTGTGTATGCAAATAGTGCTCAGTATAATGCATCCAATAGCAAAGCTGACAAAAAATATCTTCTACAAGCACGTAGTTTGTAATATAAAAATGGAGTTAGAGTGTCGAACCTACAGGGACTGTAATTCAAATTTCTATAAAGTACTATAATTATATAGCATCTATTTTATTTAGATGAATGAATGTTATAATCAATAATTTTAAGCAAATACGACGACGAATTCAACAAATAAATGCAAACTAGAAGAATATCGAGTGAGAAAGTCTAGGTTTATGATTTAACCTAACTATCATGTAATACTCCGAAATTTTGTGCTCGTT
>CAIGRS010037120.1:0-11650 GCA_903798395.1 Fraxinus floribunda | reverse complement strand
AAACTTCATACCGTACTTCCCACAAAATACTGAGTTTGAAAAATAAATCACCAATCATAATCCATCATTTAAGTATGTTTAATCAAGAAGACTCAAGAAAAGAGTTGGATAATTGGATGAGTGAAATTTAAATTCAAGAAAGTGGTTCTTGAATTGGGATTGGAATGAAAGAAATAATTTTTTGGAATTGGAATGAATATTATGATATTGAACAATTTTCAAGAAATCAAAAAAAAATAAAATCGGACGGTACGAATGAACATCAAATTTTTTTTTATAAACTTAAAATTGGACTACGAGATCAACGAAACAAAGGAAAGTTGATTTGAATGCTAGATTAGCCCAAAAACAAATTTTGATTCTTTTTTTTTTTTGGAATTTCTTTGATCTAAGACTCAAAAATAATACTGGCCACAAGAACAAAAATAAAAGAAAAATGATAGAACATGAATCTGGTGCCTAAGCTCTGATACCAAATAACGAGAATCACGTAGCAACGAACTACGTAACCCACAACGAGATTGATACGGAACCAAAGAACGCCAATTAAATCTGGCTTTAGATTTGAACCCAACAAAATGAACAAAAAAATTCAACGATAACAAAGATGCGTTGACCCCCTTGATTACACAATGAAGAACCCATGATCTGATGTTGGTGAACGCCACAAGAATCATTTAGATCTTGATAAGTTCGGTATGTCCGTGGAAGAACATAAATTTTTGAAGCAAAGCTTCGAGAGAGAAAATTCTCATTGATACATCATAAAAGTCTTCTCTTTTTACAATGAATGAAAATACTATTTATACTAAAGTGTGAAAGAAACCTAGTTGCCACGAAATTAGGCTCAAAATATGCTAGAAGATATTAAAAAAATAGTATTTGAGTCTAAATAGGAAACATGGAAAATTTTCGAAAAATTCTCGTCCAATCCGGACAGTTTTCAATATTTTGGCCATAACTTTCTCTACCGATATCCGATTGAAGTGATTCAAAGTGAGTTGAGAAGCTTATTTCAAGGGCTACAAATATTTTAGAAATACAGCTCTTCAAATTCGANGCTCAAAATATGCTAAAATATATTAAAAAGATAGTATTTGAGTCTAAATAGGAAATTGGGAAATTTCTCGAAAAATTCCCGTCCACTCCGGACAGCTTTCAATATTTTGGCCATAACTTCCTAAATCGATGTTTGATTGAAGTGATTCAAAGTGCGTTGGAAATATTACTTAAAGGAATACAACTTGTATTCATTCATAATCCTCCAATTCGACCTTTTACCATGTCAAAAATAGGTCTCAATATGAGACTGAAAACCAGTGAATAACTTTCGTGCTAATCCAATTGATTTTCGACCTGGCCCCCTTCACCAAACTTGTTCCTTGGCATGTTATCTTCGATATTATGGCCTCCTTTTCTTGAACATGTAAATTTATAGCTTTTATCATCTCTTTGAATACTCGGACTTAGCTTAAATCTCTCTCCAACATGCTTCGGATTCTTGATAATTGCTGGTGCATCCCGGATCATATCATATATTGTGAGTGAAATTGTTTGGTTGACATATCTCTTGTTGCACAGTTAAGTTATTAAAATACTTAGACCTTACCTATTTGAACATTTCCTTGATCTAAGATCGAGAATGTTATGAAACCATAGGAATCCAAAACAGTGTATATTTGCAACCCTAGGCTTACTTTGTGTGGCTTAATTGTGGTCTTATATTTTTGATTGATTATTAAAAATGACAACACACAATTTTGATTTGAGAACTTTTAAAGGAAAAAGTGACTTTTCAATTTGGTAACAAAAAAGAGAGGTATTTTGGTTTAACAAAAGGTTTTAAAAGCCATTGATGACAACTTTCCCGCTTATTTTTCAAAAGAACAAAAAGAAGAAGTTGATAAGCTTCTGTATACCTCAATTATTTTACAATTGGCTTACGCAGTTTTGAGAAAAGTGGGTAAACTGAAAACCATTAAAGAAATTTGAAAAAAATTGGAAGACTTGTATTTGCTTAAATCTACTCGCAACAAGCTTTACTTACTTGAGCTTTTTTTCAGTTTCAAAATGGATTTTTCAAAAGATCTCGATGACAATTTAGAAGTGTTTAACAAACTTGTTCAAGATATTGCTAACTGTGAAGAGTCGGTGTCTGATACATATAAGACTATTATTTTGCTGAATTTCATACCTGATACTTATAAGAGAGTAAAAAAATGCTATTAAGTATGGTAGAGACACTTTGACAGCCGAAATTGTCAGTGACTCTCTTAGATGTAAGAAGATGAAGTTTAGAGCTGAAAAACATAATAAGAAAAGTGGTGAAATTCACCTGATAAGGGGTAGAACTCAATTTAGGCAGAACAGTCATGATGGTTACCAAAGTAGTGGCGAGTCAAATAGTAATGGATGAAGAAAGAATAGCAAGGGCAAGCCTATATCCAAATCTAGGACCAAGGTTAAGAAATGTTATGACTATGGAAACACGGGATATTTTATAAAGGATTGTTATAAAGAGAAAAACAAGCAAAAGGGTAAAGAGAGATATGAGGTAAATGTATTGTCTTCTATTTCCGACAGTGGTGATGGTGAGGTCTATATGATTACAATCCTATTGCTTATCATGCTGAATTGAATTTAACTACTGATTCTCATTTACATGAATGGATACTTGATTCTAGTACATCTTTTCATGTCACATTACAAAAAGACTGGTTTGAAAATTTGCATGAATCAAATGATGGGCATGTTGTACTGTGTAACAATTTTGCTTATAATGTTGTGGCATTGGTGATATTAGTTTAAAATTTGACACTGGCTGTGTGCATACTTTAAAAAATGTTAGATATATATCCCTGAATTGTCTAGAAATTTAATTTTAGTAGGAAGACTTGAGAAAGCTGATTTCACTGGTAAAATTGGAAATGGAGTTTTGAAATTGGTTAAGGGTGCAATTGTTTCTATTAAGGGAATTAGGAAAAATGATATTTATATAACTACTAGAGAAGTGATGAGAGGTTTAAATCCTGCTATCTCTTCTGCTAAGGCTGATCACACATAAAAATGGTACAATAGACTAGTACATGTGAGTATTAAGGGGATTAGACTTCGTAATAAAAAATGTGCATTTGGAAATTATCGTGTGTCTAATTTATCCTTCTTTGATCATTGTGTGCTTGGTAAACATCATACAACTACTTTCTCCACGAGTATTCATACAATATATGCAGAATGTACCATGATTTACAAAACAAGCTGAATATCAATCCCTCTCAGTACGATATTGAACTGAGATTTCAATTCAAGGATGATTCATCTATTCCGATTCTACCTATGAAGGTTACTTGTGATGAAGAAGTGAACTATCTATTTGAATTGAACAAAATGTACACAACTCCTCTTTGGGTGACTTTAGTGAGGAAGGATGTCGTCGAAGGTGGACACGAAGATTCGGTAAGAAGAGATCACAATGCCAATGATTTTTGGGACAAAGTGGAGAAGCTCATGAGGATGATGTGGTTATTCCCGAGCCAGTTGTTCCTCATATTGATCTCAGTGTTACACACAGAATTTCGTCAGCAGTTTACGATAAAAAGAATGACTATGAATTTACAAATAAGGATTTGATTGTTTTATCCCGTCGAAGACATGAGCATGGTGAGAGTAAAGGGGCTGGAACGAGTGGACCGTCATCTAATCCTTTGCGTGTGGTCCTTGATGATGAGGATTTGTATGTCAAGCAACTGTTTGAAACAAAGAAAGATTTGTAGGAAGCTGCACATCGAATTGCACTAAAATACAACTTTGAGTTCAAAGTTAAGAAATCCAACAAGTCATTGTTAACGATTGTCTGCGTTGACGACCATTGTTGTTTGCGAATGATGAAAATTGATATGAATGAGTTCTTTGTAGTTCGCAAGTATAATTTGGAACATACTTGCAAAATGGGAATTCGTTAAAATGATCACAGGCAAACTCGGACATGGTTTATTGTTCAATAGATAATGCACAAGTATTACAACCCACTGACTTTCGGATAATATTAACGACGTCCGTTGAGAGTGTGGAGTGATCATGAGCTACTAGAAGGCCTGGAAGGCCAAATAATATACATTTCAGGATTTAATGGGCCTGACCGAGGAGAGCTATGCTAACTTGTCCAGATATTACCATAACATGGGAACAACTAATCTTGACTCTGCTCTTGGACAATGCATTCGGGGATTTCAAAATGCAATGTGATCATGAATTTTAGTTGATGGTACAACTCTAAAAGCTAGATACGAAGGCAAGTTAATTATTGTTACATGTTAAGATGCCAGCATCCAAATTTAGCCTCTTGCATTCGGCACAGTCTATAGCGAGAATAATTTGTCGATGTGTTTGTTCTTCATAAAGTTGAAAGAAGTAATCGGGGAAGTCAAGGACCTTGCCTTTGTAACTGATCGGGGACCGTCTATAATAAATGGTATCGCTGAGGTTTTTCCTGAGTCACATCATGGATATTGCATGTACCATATACAAGACAACTTGAAAACTAAATATTGGGGTAAAGGCTTCGTTTTATTGTTCAGGAGAGTAACCGAAGCTTGCAGTGTTGAAGAGTGTCATAAACTCATGGTGGAAATAGGAAGTAAATCATTACTGGCATGGGAGTATTTAACAAAAATGAGGATTGAACACTAGGCGCGATCACATTTTTCAGGACGTCGATACAACATGATGATGTCAAAAAATGTAGAGCCTCTCACTGCATTATTCAAGAAGGATCAAAAGTTATCAATCATCGTAATGATTGGGAACATTTGTAACAAGTTGCAGCAGTGGTTTCACGATCGACGTTCGGAATCATAAAGTTGCACGAGCGTACTGTCCTAGGTCAAGAGGATAAACTATTCAAGGCTACAAAGTCTGCGAGAAAGTTGAATGTCGAACCACTAGATGAGTTGTGCTTCTCTATGAAATGTGCATGTAATATGGCATACATGGTGGACTTGACCGATAACACATGAACTTATCGTCGATTTCAGTTAGAAAGTTTTCCATGTGAGCATGCAATCGCAGTGTCTATGTATAAAGGCTTTGCAGCGAAAATATTATGCTTTCCTTATTAAATGGTAGATTATTGGAGAGCAGCGTATGCTGAGACTATATTTTCTCCACCTAATGAAGCCGAGTGGGAAGTTCCCCACCATATTCTCCCATTTAATAGTTTGTTGCAACCAGAAGTTGAATCGCGTAGTCTTGGATGTCCACGTACTTCTAGAATACCATCTACCAGAGAGTTTTCTCAACCGTGTAGGTGCGATAGGTGTGGAGCAACAGGGCATACTCATCAATTTTGTACAAATCAGATTCTCCTAAATGACAATTATACTGATGTGTAATAGTATCGCTGTGAAATGAAGGACCAAATTTTGTACAAGTTAGATTCTCCCCTCTGCCACCGACTCCGCTTCGAGTACCTCGACCTCCATCATTAGGGCCACCTCCATTACCCTCTCCATCGTCCCGTCTATCACTCTCTTTGTCTCACATCTACTACCCCCTCGTAATCCTACTATATCGCCTCGGAGCGCTACAACCTTCACCTCAAGGTCTGATACACGAAGACGGAGCATTACAACATTTTGATACAAACTCGATATCTCGTCGCAACGCCTCCCCTCGTAGTGCGCCCACCTCCTCCCTCATATTTGCCATAAATCCAGCCAAAAAGACACACAGATCACTATGCACAAAAAATCCATGGGAAATATGCCTGGATGGAGGAGGAGGATATCTCATCGATAGCGAAGGTGATCCCATCGGGGTTGTAAGTGATCTCATCGGCAGTGGAGGTGATCGTCGATCAACTGGACCGCGCCCCTATATAAATAACATTAAAATTTATTAACTTAGTCAAAATATGCTAACTCAAACAAAATGATAATCAAGAAATTATATTCAATTCTCATACCCGATCTTAATATTAAAAATTATTAACTTTGTTAAAATAGGCTAACTCATACAAAATGACAATCAATAAATTATATTCAATTCTCATACCCGATCTCGATCAAGGATAGAATCGGACATCTGGTCTCGTAGAGTATGCGGAACGACCCTCTTCCTCCATCGATGGCGTCAGCTCGATTAGGACCTCAAGTTAACATATTGACATTTCAACTAGTTAATAATCATGTGATGAAATTCTGAAACGACATACAATATAAATCTATAATATGTCTAATACTTATTTGAGGGTCATCGAGGATGGATGATAATTGTTTGCCAGACGGACATCCGTCTGATTGGGATGCTCGCTAATAATGTATCCGAGGGCAATGTGTCTCCCCTCGCCTAAAAAATTAAGTACACAAGAAGGGGATCGTCTCATATGCCCAGATCTGCAACACATACACTTATTATATATAAATTTAGTATAAGAAAATGTTAACATTGATTATGTAAAACATTTACCTGCACTGCCAAGAACAGTCCATATGTATCGTACTTATGCATGGACCCTTTGAGTTTCATGTGTTATTTGGTAAAGACGTATACGTTGTCTTCAAAACATCTCGGCCCCACGAATAGTTGTTAAATGCATTGATGTCATCAACAACTTGCAAATGAAAAATGTCGATAGCAGTCTTCTTGTGATGACACCTCATCACGCTCTCAAGGTTGTAAACCAGCCCAAGCTTCAATCTATCTAACATCAGGTCGCACTCCTTGGTCGCGACAATCAACTGGGGTAGAAGCACCGTCCCATGTCCCTGGAAGTACGTCTCGTACAACCTGTTGCTTCTCTCAGTAGCTGCTTCGTCGCATGTAATCCTCAGTCCAATGATCAAAGTAAACTCACACATTGAGAAACTAACGACCTTACCCCCAAGGTCGAAGTGGAGGGCATCGCCGTTGATTGACCTAAGAAGCTGACATAGCAGTGCATCGATGATCTGTCTCGAGTAATGCACCTTTCACAACTGGTAGAGAGGCCACGTGAAGGACTTACGCAGCATATCTCTGTGCTGATCATCGAGCAGCATATCTGTGTTTCAATATCTTTCCCCACCATCCATCTCAACTCTTCATCTAAATGATAATCCATCCTGTAAAAATTCAAATGTTAGAACATTGAACAAGAGATAATAAAATAACACATAATCTCAAAAAATCAAGTGAACCAAATTGTAACTACATACGCAAGATATCGACGCTAATAAAAAAAAATAAAAGATTTAATAAATTAAAAGAGAAGCACGAAAAAAAATTTAAAAATAATTGAAAATAATTAATTAAATTAAATACAAGTTAATGACCAAAAAAATGATAAATAAATTAAAGAACATTAAAAAGTGTTCTTAAATTTATAATAAAAAGAAAACAATTAAGGTATTCTGAAATTATTACCACAAAATAATAATAATAAACAAAAAATTAAACAAAACAAAATTATAAAAATTAAATATAGAATATCGATTAGAGTATATTGAAAGAGAAATTTGCTTGAAAAAATTAAAGATTTGTTTAAAAAGAATTTTAAACTTTAAAAAAAGAGAATAAATGAATTTGATAACTTGGTCAAAAAAGAATATCTAATTTATTAATTTTCAATGTAAAATTATTTATTTCATTTAAAAAGGAATCATAACCATAATCATGACAAAAAAAAAATAAAAAATTAACCTTGTTAAGATTGCTTCCCTGGTGAATGGTTGTGGTGGTTGGGTTGCCGACTGTGAGCGGAGTTGTGATCGACTAAGTCCCGACTGAGATTTTTTTTTCTTTTTCTCCCCTCTTTTTTGGTTGTGAGTGTGAGGTGAGAAATGAGAGGGTATTTTTTGGTTTTCTCTTAAATTCCCAATTTTTTTTAAGTGGTCAAAGGCCAAAGTGGAAAAATGGTCGGGTCAATCGACCATTTCCACTTATTTCCTCGTCAAAGCCCCTATTTTCAGTTTGAATTTTCAACAATCGCATGTTTCAAAAACGGTCTCTTGAATTGTAAAAGACAAAAATGTTCTTAAGTAAATAATAAAATTACAAAAAAAAAAAACATTTTAACTAAAAGACAATACTACCATTTTATTAACAAAAGTAAAAACCAAACAGTTCCCACGTAAAATTTCAAAACCTTCTAACTTTTTTTATTTGTTTATTCCAACACAGTTTAACATTTTCTCCTTTTTCATTTGATTCAACCTTAAAATTTCAGAAATTGATCAAACACTGAACAATAATTTTTTTTACGTCTATCATTTTGAATTGGAAAGTATAATATGTTTAATTTCGTTTTTGTTAAAATATTATACGTTTTAATCGACAAATCTTATTTCGACATAGTACATGTAAATAATTTTTTAAGTATAAAACAAAAAAATTCATTTGCATATCATCGTCGTCGTAACAGTCAATTGTTGATGTTAACAGTCGACCGTAACAGGACTGGTACGTCAACTGTTAATAGCCAAACAGTCGGCCGTTAAGCTGCATTTTTTTTTAAAAAAAAATCATAATAGTCTAGTGGTTGGTTTGATTTTTAAACTATTTTTTTTATAATTAAAAATTTTGTTTCGTTATACATATATGGTTGTGGTTCTAGTTTGTTACTTTGCTGATTTCAAATTGGATGAAAAAGGTCAATGGGTATGAAAATGGTCGAGTGATATACGTGGTGATATTCCAATTTCCATAACATCAAGTACATCATATGCGTAAATGTACAATGATTTACAAAACAAGCTCAAAGTCAATCTCTTTCAGTACGCGATAAGTGTAGTTTCTACACTTATTCGAGATCCTAAATTATGATATTTTATTATTTTTTGGATAAAATTATACCTAATTTATGTTATATTGTGTTTTATAGGTAAAAATTTATGTTTAATGAAGAATTTGAGAAAATGATGCAAAAGTGGGGAAAAATGGTAAAATCCAAAGATGAAACATTGAAGAGAAATATTACATTAAATGAGTTCGAGTTAAATGGACCTCAATAAACTTTCATTGAAAATTTTAATTTGAGGTCCAAATTACACACACACACACACACATATATATATATAGACATAGGAATAGGAAAAAAACGCAGAAGCTAGGCGGCGGAAGCAGAAAGAAGAAAAGAAGAAAAAAGAGGAGAAAAACAAAAGAAGAAAAGGAGAAGAAATAGGAGAGAGAAAAAGAAAGTGCCTGCAGCAGAAAGGAAAAAGAGAGAAAAAACGTAGAGATAAGAAGAAAGAGAAAGAAAGAAAAGAGAAGAGAAGGCGGACACCAGAAATTTCATGTTTCGTCAATTTTTGATGATATCATTCCACTTTTGCGTGTTTTTATTTTTATAGTATGAATAACTAATTTTTATATTAAGGAAAACAATGTAGTCGACTTGTGATCCTTTATTTTTTTTTATTCAAGATTTCTATGATTTATTTATATATTGGTTTTATTATGAGTTTAATGCATTAAACTACCTGGTCAATAATTTAATGATTATTTGAGTCTCTTACGAATCGAGAGGTGAGTTTGAGGTTTAGACCATATAATAAAATTCGATAAATTAATATAACGTGTGGAAATATATATACTAATTATTGCGGTCATAATATGAACTCTTAGGACTAGTATTTCGTTTAACTAAGATTGATTCACATAGATATATGAAATTTAATTAGTTAAATAGACTCAATGAGAACTCGAGAAGGGTAAATGAATACAATAGAAGAACTCGATCAAACAATACATTAAGTTATGAATCTTAAATTAAGCATTAAGGTGATCAATAGATGAAATTGGTATGCCCAGGGGCAGAGCCCAGTTAGGCCCAAGGTGGGCACGGGCCCACCCTGAACTTCTGGGCTTTTTATTATTATTATGCTAAGTCTCGGCCCAAGATAGAAAGCCCAGTTATAAACTCGGATCCAGCAACCCATTTCCTAAATGCCATTATGCCTAATCCATAATTTAATTCCCAAATACCCAATCCTAATTTCACCCCTCGTTGGCTCGTTCCTTCCTCAAACAAGAAACACCTCCTCCATTTCTTCTTCGTCTGATTCTTCGCAAATCGCAAGCATCGTACCTAAATGCTGAAGCCTCACACCTAAAGGCTCCACTTGTCTGCCAGACCGACTCGTTCGCTCCACTCGTTAGTCGATCGTTTCCCTGCTCAGCCTCCGCCAGTCCGCCTGCTCTGTTATTAGGCTCTGCTGGCTGCTCCGCTCACTTTCCCTGCTCCGTGCGCCGTGCACCTCCTCTGCTCTCCACTCTCTACTCTCCTCCTACTCCACTTCCAGCATCCGCAGTCGGCCAGTCCCAATCACATCTCCTCTGCATACTCTCATGTCACTCAGACTCCTGTATTTTCTTTAGACTTTAATAGTTGATGTCTTGAATCTCTTGATGATATCTTAAAATCGACAGTTTTTGTTCTTTTTTTAATACTACGGTTTGGGTATTGTTGTGTGCTGTGTGCAGTAGATTGAACATTATGGAATTGAAATTTGGTATTGTTGAATTGGGTATTGCTGATTGGTGACTGCCTGAGTAGTCTCGCTAAATTGAATTAGATATTGTTGACTGTTATGGAGTTGATGATGCTAAAAATTGGGGCTTGTTGAATTGAAATTGTTAAAAGTTTGGATATTGTTGAATTGGGTATTGCCGACTGGCGGCTGCTGAGTAGATATCGCTGAATTGAATTGGGTATTGCTGACTATTATGGAGTTGAAATTGCTAAAAATTGGGGCGTGTTGAATTGAAATTGTTAAAGCCTGGGTATTGTTGAAATTGTTAAAGTCTGGTTATGTCATGTTTAATATTGTATTATTTTATATTTTTATTATCATTACATTTATGACAAAAACTCGACGTTCAACGTCGATAAGTTGTGCCCCCTGAAACTAAATCCTGACTCCGTACCGCCCCAATATTCGTCACATATTTGAATTTCAATTATTCGTTGTTTGTAATCTTTTTATATTTTTCATTAGTTAAAAATAATTAGGAAAAACAATCACAACCATCATAATTATTTACTTGTTTTTGTCAAATAGGAGTTAGAAAAACTAGATTAAGTCATAAGGTATAGTTTTTATGGGAACTCAAAAGTGCATTATACTACTTGTTACGATATCGTATACTTGTGATATAAAAATACAACAGTACAATATGGAACTGAAATTTAAATCCAACGAGCATTCATCCATTTCGATTCTACCTATGAAGGTTGCTTCTGATGCTGAAATTAATTACCTATTTCAATTGAACAACATGCATACGACTCATCTTTGCGTGACTTTAGTTAGAAATTATGTTACTGAATGTGAACACAAAAATTCGGATGGTGGGGATCACAATGTTAATGATTTTTGGTACATAGTGAAGATAACTTGGAAGGATGATTTGGTTATTCCAGAGATAGTTGATCCCCATCGTGATCTCGCTGTTATACACAGAATTATGTCGGTAGTTCATGACAACGAGAATGATAATGAATTTACAAATGAGAATTTGATTGTTTTATCCCATCAAAGATATGAGTGGGGCAGTGTCACGCGTTTTCTATAACGTGAATTATTCCATAAGTGTACTGTGTCAAGTTTTGTAATAAAGTAAAAGAGTTAGAGTGTCGAACCTACAGGAATTGTAATTTAATTCACTAAGTACT
>CAIGRS010037096.1:0-12183 GCA_903798395.1 Fraxinus floribunda | reverse complement strand
CAACTCGTCAAATTGACGAGCCGCTTGGCGAGCACGAGCCGAGCGGCTCGGCTCGTGGCTCGCCAATTTTTTTTATTTTTTTTTCTTAAGGCTAAATAGAGTGGATTTTAAAAAAAAAAAAAAAAAATTCAAAATTCGGACGAGCCGCGAGCCGAGCTCGCCCTAATACCCACGAGCCGAGCCGGCTCGGCTCGGCCCATTGCCATCTCTAGGTGGAATGTAATCTCCAAAAAAAGGTTTCAACTTTTTTGAATTTTTTTAAAGGTTGGGATGGGGTTTAATCTCGAGAAATGTTTTCAATTGTTGAGAATTTTTTACAGGTGGGGGTATGGGATCGTTGGATATTATTAATTTGGTGGGGGTGTTGATACTATTCATAGGATGGAGATTAATTCCAATTAGTTATATACTATATATATTATTAATTGGAATTAACCATGAATTTTGAAATAATCTGACAAATTTGTTAGTTTTAAAATGTAATTCTCATATAGGACCCGTTCGATAGAAATCAAAATCGAATTAAAATTGAAAAACTAGTCATTATTGTTGACTTTTATTAAATTAGTGGGATTCAATAACAATCATATTTTTAATTTTAATTAGATTTCAATCCCAACCAAACGGGGCCATATAGGAGCTATGTATTGTTCCATAAATTTATGGTAATTTTGTGTGGGATTCCGGTGAGTGGGTTCATTCTTGAAATTTCCTTTTGTTCTTTCTTTGCGCCTTCTTCTTGGGGGGTGGGTGGGGTTTTTTTTCCATTTTTTATTCGCGCGGGCCCCACACATGTGAGTATCTGGTACTCTTCTGGTAAAATTTTAAATGTACACTTAGCTTTTTTCTTAATTTGGTGGGGGTGTTGATACTATTCATAGGATGGAGATTAATTCCAATTAGTTATATACTATATATATTATTAATTGGAATTAACTATGAATTTTGAAATAATATGACAAATTTGTTAGTTTTAAAATGTAATTCTTACATAGGACCCGTTCGATAGAAATCAAAATCGAATTAAAATTGAAAAACTAGTCATTATTGTTGACTTTTATTAAATGAGTGGAATCCAATAACAACCATATTTTTAATTTTAATTAAATTTCAATCCCTACCGAACGGGGCCATATAGGAGCTATGTATTGTTCCATAAATTTATGGTAATTTTGTGTGGGATTCCGGTGAGTGGGTTCATTCTTGAAATTTCCTCTTGTTCTTTCTTTGCGCCTTCTTCTGTAACGGACCAAAAACTGAACTGATTTCCCATCATCAATCACCAACAAAGCATTTTTCAACCTACAATGAATCCTCAGCCATATAACAATCAAATCCCAATACAGTCAAGTCTCACAAATAAAAACAGCAGCTACTCAACAGCTTCTTAAAAAAATTCTTGAACACAAGAGCATTGCCGAAATCAAGTTTGACGACGACCAAAATAATTAAAATGCACGTTTGAAGCCCCTCTCACCTAAGTCACATACACCAAGACATGGAACAAAGGTAACATTGTCTTCATCTTCCCACCGCACTCACCTTATGCACACATCTACAACATGTTTGGTATATAGTAACAAAAACAACTGAACAATTAAATTGTTCTACTTGCTTAACATTGTCTAGGGTTGCCCACACCACCTTACCAAATATGCCGTTAAGGCACTATTACATAACTCTATGGAAGGCAACAGCAGGAGTAAGCAAAGCCAAAGGCCAATGGAGACGGGAAGATGTTCACAGGTTTCAAAAACAAGAAATGAGTAAATGCTAAATGAAATAATAAGAGAAGAATTCAAACATAAACACGAGGAGAAAATGAAATCAAACCATTGAGGCTAACTATTAAAAATATAGAAACTACATGTAGTAAATGAAAATGCAGATTCTAAATAAGAAAAAATAGCAATGAAAGCTAGAGGAGCTAGAAATAAGCACTTCTCCAGTAGCTGTGTGTCGAAGTGGTAATGAATGATGCCATTGATGAATGTGCGCTGTTAGGTTTCACATATTAATTAGGAGAAACAAGCAAGGTACTCATATTATGCCGCTCTCAGATAAAAGCTGATGACACCTGGCAAGGCAACAAAAACACAATTTCCTCAAAATATTAGCTTGATCACAGAGTAGGCCAAGATAGTGTGAAATTATTAGCTTTAAGTCCAGCTTCATATAGTTATAGATATGTACATTTTCTATTTTGGAAAGGGGTACACTCAGATGAGAGAGACGGGCACCTCCGGGTTGCTGGGACCACAGAGGTTACACAATCCATCCTCCATGTTCGAAGGCACATCCATAGAGGAAATTCCCAGATCCACCAAAAGATGGTCACTTCTTCCAATGGCTGTTGGTTCACCATCATCCATGACAATGTATTTTTCCTCAGCACGCAAAACTACATCTCCAGTATCCTGAATGAAAGGAGCTTCAACATTTGATTCTGCTGCTCCATCTAAAAGAACTTCAAGGGGGGCGGTAAGACTGGTGTAATCATTAAAATCAAATTTCACTTCTAGAATAGGAATATCAAAATCCACCAAAGAAGCACGTGAAGATTCACAATTTCTAGTCATGTTATCTTTACAGCACCCTTCTACAGCCACATATTTAGTGCATTCAGCACTTTCTAGTAGCGTATCAGATGCATTCCAAGATTCATGCCTTGAATCCTGCTCTGAAGTAATGTATTTATCATCAAGGAAGACGCTGCTGGGTTCTCTTAGTTTAGTTTCGCCAACCATCTGGCAACTGTCAGTTGCCAAGTCTTCAGCCTGATCAAGTGGAGAATTGATACTGTTACCCATAGAACTGCAACAAGTATCTTCTTTAAGAGAACTGTCTTGTGTACTTGATTCAGATTTTTCACTTAAGTGTCCATTATCAAGATACGTCCTACTTTTTCCCGCACATGCAGCACTAGAAGTTGACCCTAAATCATGCAAGCTCTTATTTCCAATAAAATACCATGAGTTTGAAGTAGTTGCAGGGTTGTCACATTGAAAATTTGGAGAAACTATCTCACTACAAAAGCCATTCTCGTCATCTCTAAATACGGAAGCTAAATCTGAAGGAGACTGGGTGTTGTTTAACTGCTCTTCATCACCGATTTCTTTTTCAGTAAAATCAGGGGCTGCAACTGCAAAAATTTGGGTATAATGAGAAGACTCTTCGCAGCCATTTTCCACTGTGGGGGAGTCCTTTGCATTCATTTGAAGAGATGAAGCATGTTGAGAATCTTGGTTTTTCTCACCCACTCCACAAGTAAATCCAGAAGTCGTTTCAATGTGTTCTGAAGAATGAGTTGTGGCAGTGGACAAGAACCCAGTAAGTGCTGCAGCTAAAGCTGCGTTAATTGAAGTTTGCTTTGGTTTTACGCAAGGAGAATCCTTCAATTGTTCCAAATCACCATTGTCTTCTTCGTCCTCATCGCACAAAAACTCAGGAGCACTAACCACAAGACTTGGGTGAGAATATGGAGCATTCAGAGGATTGGGCGCATTATGGGATAAGTTGGAAATGTTACTAAAAGATAAATCCTTCTTTTCCAAGTCTGATTCCTCACAAGGCTGATAATTACTTCCCTCATTGTGGAATGAGCTGGAGTTGGATTGACTGCATGAAAATGGAGGAGCAGATATTCTCCCACAATGTGGCAGTCCAGAATTCTGCGAGTTTTTTGCAAATGTTTCCAGTTGCTGCTCTACCTTTTGAAGCCTTGCCTCCATGCTCTCTATGGGCTTAAGTATTTTTTCTTCGAACCTCAAGCATACATCTTCTACTTTACTTACTCGAGAAATAAGCTGTTCCAAAGCTCTTTCAAGACGTCCCTGTGGCAAGTCTTGCATGTCTTCTGGCTCAACACGTGCCTCTATATTTAGAGCCAATGTTGATGGCAGGAAGTTAGCTGGCTTTGATGCACTCTCATCACCTTTCTGCAACCTCTCATTCTGCTCATTAACTGCTGATTCTTTAATATGGTTCTTCCGATTAGCGATCTCAGTTGCATCAATTGTTGGCAACCCAGTTTTCATTTTATCATCCTTCTGCACTTCACCAGAAGCATGTGTGCCTTGTACATGTCTGTTACCTGATTTAGACAATTGCAGAAGCGTAGGGACGAGCATGGCCATTAGGGAACTTCCGTTTGAGCTTCCTTGTTGCATAGCCTGATTTCCTGCATCAGTAAACTCAACAGGGTCCGCATATACATAAATTTCATCAATATAGGCACAATCTTTATCCTGAAGAGATAGAAAACGAATTGTGAGCACCGTGCAAGGATCTGCATCGCTGATTTGTGCTGTAGCCTCGTAGATATCCTGAGGATAAATATCAGAATACCGGACATTATCATCAATGTAAACTTATTTCTCATACAGAATTGATGATGCAGAACATAACAAACAAAGAGATCAGAGAGAGGAGAGAGAGATAGATATAGAGAGAGGTAGAATTTAGGAGGAAGAAGATTTCAATATTCAATCATGAATAGTAGTCAGCCAAATAATGAAATTCTAGGTTACTTTTTATAGCACAAAGGTGTCAAATCTAAGGGAACTTCTAATAAATAACAGCTACTCAAAATAATAAAATTCTAGATGATCATAACTAATAAATATTTATCTAAATCAAACTCTATCTTTATTCCTATCAACTAAGAATATCTTCCATTCCCCATCAATTGACCTTTTTGACTTTCCACCATGAAATCACCAAGCAAAATTAAAAATGATATGTGATGTCCCAATAGTAATTGTTGTCAATTAATTGATTCTTTACAAATGAAGCAAGAAGTACAAGGAGATAGTCTCTTATTTTCATTTGATGGGAAAGCAAAAAGCTATTGTTTTACCTTTACAAGACTAATGATAAGATTATCAAAGTTCCAGAACATAAATGTAAAATAGTATCCCATTTTTTTCGCAAAAGGTAACAAGATTATAGAACATATAAGCAGCTTGATAATGCCAATTTTACAAAATGACCTCAACTCCCTCCAAGAGCATCCCTCTAACGATGAAGTGAGCAATGACACCGTTCTAGACCAACAAAAGAAAAAGTGATTGCTACATGACAGGAAATCAATTAGAACAATCTTATAAATGATGGGTGTCATTAGTTTGAATTTAGGTTTAAGGATCACATAAAAGTGTTTGTGATCTTTCTTTTCTTGCCAATTTTATTTAGAAAATGAACAAGTAGGTGTTGTTATCCTTAAATAACTTTTTTACTCTTTTGTCTTCTATATAGAGATAAGTCAAGAGATTTTTACCCTTTGCATCTTTTATAGAAATAAGTTAAAAAGAGGTACTGTTTACATAATTTATGCAACAAGAAAATTGCAAAAGCAAGAATCACAAATGAAGAGGTTATAAATAAGTCACTGGAACACTATACCTGAGCCTTTTCCCTTCTGTTTGTATTGGTAGTCTTGATTGAAGAAAAATCAGTTTTCCCTCTGTTGATATGGGTTTTGTTTGAGGAAGAACTTCTCCCATCCTCAGGGGCTTTAACGTTTATCCAATCGTCTTCACTAGTGACAATACTTCCTCCATCTGTTAATTCCTGAGTTAGTTCTCCTATGAAACCCACCTCATGCTCCTTGGTAACATCTTCAAAGCCAGTGGTTTGGAGAAACATCTCATCTCTTTCAGCAACACCACAGCGAACAGTACAAAGGTACTCATTGCTACTCTGAGGAGAATTTGCATAGTATATCTCATACACACGAGCAGTACTTCGAACATAAACTTGACCTATGTCATACTTTTGCCCAAAACATACTGCAGGCACACGGATATTTGTAGTCAGTTTGAGAATGCAGAAAGTTCTCAGAGAATGTTGAGTAAGTTACTTTGAATATGATTCATATATCCTAAATTAGAAGGAAGATAAAAGAAAGTGTACATGATTTAGAAAAAGCTATGATCAAAGACAAGAATGGTAGCACAATTGATGCAACAGAAATTAACTGACTGAATCATAACAGACTTCGGAAGTCTAAACTATAGTGGTCCATCTCAAAGAAAAGAATTTTTGCTTGAAGTGAAAGTGTCCATGTAAAATGATAAAATTTTCTTAAAGAAAGGTTAAAAAGCATGACATCTCATTTATTAGCCTCTTCAAGTTTTAGGAATGAAAGTATTCTAGTTTTTATTGGTCGCTACAAATGGATGATATTCATACGCAATGGGTCTCACATTTGTTAATCCTTTTCAGTAATAGCACCTGGTGGACACGGTAATATGGACAGTCCACGAGTCCGGGATTAGTAATTCATCAAATCTTTACTAGCCTAGGAATTAACAAGTCAAGAATTTCTACTTGAGAGTCCTAGTCCATGTGGTAGGTAACTTCTAATTCATATACGTGTAATCTCTTTTGAAAAGAGCTCATCATCATTATGAAAATTTGTGATGATTTCTTCTTCTACTTGCTGGACAACAGTGAAATTTGTAATCTATGAGCCTCATATTAGTTAATTTTCTCTTTGTACTAGTTTCACATGGATAGCATCGATAATCCGTGAGTCTCAGATTAGTTTATAAATGCATTCTTTATGAGGCTAGGAAGTCTTGGATTTAATTACAAAAGCTTCCTATTTAGAGTCCTAGTCCTATGGTAGTCGTAAATTTTATAAATCTACATACGTAGTCTCCTTATTTTGACGAATGACGATCATCATAAGAGTTTTGTAATGATATGATGATATCTTCTTACCAAAGGTAAGAATTAAGATGATTCCCCTCACCTTTTGTGAGGCTTCTTCTACCACAACCACGACTGCATAATTCTTCCTTCTTGAAAGGCACTTCATTCTTTTATCAACAAAAGTCAACACTTATAGAATAATCCCTTCCTAGATCAAAGACACCAAACTTCAACTTCTCAAAAGTGAAGTCCACAAGTACTGTTCATCAACACCAAATGGAATGTGAAATTCTTTCCTTTCTAAATCCTTAAACTCCATACTTTTTATCTCTTATTTTTCCATATCTAGAACATTCTAGCCTAATGCTTTCCCCCTACTTTCACCAGCATACTTTCTGAACTATGCAGTTATAGACTCCATGTTTCAGTTGTATATTTAAAGAGTCTTTTAATACTCATCCCAAGCCATAAATATCCATAATTGCACAAAAAATGATACGTCTAGGATAATCACATTTTCATCCTCTATATTATTTTGCAGCTAACTGGGCAATCTACTACATAAAAATGGAAAAGAAATCACATTTGATTTCCCAGTTTATGGAGTTCTAGTCAACCTAAGGAAATTACATCAAATTCAAGGGAATGATTGGATAACTGGTTTAGATATTTGAATTCTCCCAATTACTATTTGCACTCAGGTGGTAACTACTTAATAGGGTAAGGGGGCGAAATTTTAGCAACATATTTGATATTTTCATGGATTAAACTCTCTTCTTAATGCCTTATTTCTTATTGATATCCCACGTTAGTGCTCATTAAAATAAACACTTTTTCGTTATACTGTCAATAATTGATGCGGAAGCTTACGTAACAAATAAGAACGATTTGGAATAATCTTGCTTTGTATATATTGAATAATAATTGATGTTCCAAAAAGTGTACAACACATTTGTATTTATAGGCAAAATTATTCCCTAATCCTATTAATATAACGAAACTAATATAAAATCATAATTCAAAAGAAACTAGAAATTATATTCTAATCAATAAAGAAAAGAAATCATATTCTAAACAAGAAATAAGAATAAAAAGACAAAACCTATTAGAACTAGAAAAGATAAATCTCAATTGTAGTATAAAACTACTAATCCTGATTATGTACTACATCAATCTCTCTCAACTGAAAAAAACTCGCCATCGAGTTTGGTTAAAGAAAAGAAATTAAATCAATCGGGGGAAAATTACTCAAAAATTTCTGTAAATACTGATATTGAAAAAAAGATCATTTCTTGACGTGCTCGATAAACGTCATTATATTCTTCAGTTGCATTTTTCAAAGTCAATTTTGTTCCTATCATACTCATATTTTATCCACGGACAATAATTACGTGATATTCCTTCACATGCGAAGCATGATTCAATTTCTCATCTTTGAGTTCGCTCTCGGTAGATACCACTGGTGCTATTTTCAATTCTTTATACTTCTCATCTTTTGCTATAATGTTTAGTGATACTTTCTTCCACATAAAAAAAAAAATAGTATTCGGACTCAAATTCTCATCGTCCATGTTTTCTTTATTCTTATTCAATTTTTTGACACTGAAGCTATGTAAAAGGTTTATAAAATTTTTATTCTCAATTTGACAATCTTCACATTTGACTCCTTCGTGATTGCAAAGTTTAATTTCTTCCTCTTCTGTTGGATACTTCTGATCTTCAACTTATTCATCCTTAGAGTGCAGTTCAATCTTGGGATTTTCAATTGTAATTTCACATTTACGTTTATTTTCATTGTCAACTTTCATGTATAGGGGATCAGCAGATTTCGAGTTTTCAACTTGCACATATTTTTCTTTTTCTATTGTAGTATCATTGACGGTAAAATTTTCATTATCTTGAATTACATCTTTTTTAAACTCATCATCTACCTTATGAATCTTTTTCTCTTCGTTTACACTAGTACTCACAAATTGCTCGTAACATTATACAAAAACAATCTTCTTATCAAACTACCTAAACACGTACATATTATCTCGACCTATATAAGTGGCATATTCATCATAGTATCATGGTTGTCCCAAAAGTACATGACAAATCGTCCATCTCTACCATGTTATATTCACCTTTGTAGTACTTTCCAAGAGATTGAAATTTTGCATATCTCCATATTTTGAATTTTTTGTCCTTGTGAAACTTGATAACAAGATGAGTATTTTTTAGTCTTCAAATTTAAGGATTTTGCTACTTGTACATAAAAATGTATATAAGCAGTTACCGAAAATATGAGGAAGAAAAAGATTGGATGAAAAAGTTGGTTGTGTTTTAAACTGACAAATGATAGAGTGACTGTGGCATTATATAATCCATCATGTAAATATTAATGTACATATAGCAAAATCATAAATTTAAAGCTTTCACTAACGCTTTGGACACCAAGTTCTCACTACTCTTATGATTTATTATCACTTTGCATACTTTGTTGTTGATGGTGTACCGTGTTCTAAAAATTTTGTTGCACTTTAAATATGACTCGATAGACTTTCGAAAAATTCTTGATAACTTGTGTGTATTCAAATTTAGCTGGTACTCGAGAACAGTGTTCTAAAAAGCGCGCGTTATGAAAACGCTTCGCCTTGAGCCTAAGCGTGAATTTAAGCAGTCAACGACAATGTTGACCACGTAATGCTCGCCTAAACGTTCCTAGGAGCGCCTAGTTATTAAGGACGCTTAGGCGCGCCTCCGCCTCAAGCCCAGATTTTAAGGAGGCCCAATTTTTTCCTTTTTTTAAAATAAAACCCACAGCCCAGACTCAGTAGCCCACTATCCCTTTAAACTTCAAAAACTCTATACTCCAGAGAACTGAGAAGACGGAAGAACAGGAAAAGAGACGGAAGAACGACACAAAACCTCTCAATTCCTCCGCACACCACACTGATTTGGGTATCAGGTATGTATAACATTATGAGGTTATTATGATTTACATTGTATTTGTAATTTTGAAGCATGTGATTCTCGGTATTTTGTGGAATCTCAATAAATTTTGCTTACAATTCTTCTTTTTCTTTGTGATTATCCTTCAATCAATCAAATGTTTTGGAATTTGGATAATAAATATATTGTACTGTAAATTTTTTTCAATCAATCAAATGTTTTGAAATTTTGATAATAAATATATTGTACTGTAAATTTTATTATTTAGACAAGAGTCAAGAAATGATCAAAATGAAATAAGGGAGCCCTAGAATGATGATATTGTATCGGATGATACAGAGGACGAATTAGATGAAAAAGAAGATATTGAATTGAAGTTCGATAAAGAGTTAGTTTAGATAAGATTTAAACTACAAGTCATACATTATGTAATTATGATTTTGAAACTTATCTTAACGTTTGAATTATTAAATAAATACAGTATTTTATAATTTTAGATGTTTGGTATATATTATTTGAATTATTGAATTTTTTTACAATGATTAAAAATAAAAAAATAAAAAACATTTTTTTACGCCTAAAATTCGCCTAGGCTCGTAAAGTTTGAAACTTATACTCCACGCCTAGCCACGCTTTACGCTTTTTAGAAACTACTCGAGAATATTCTCTAGCCACCTGTTACCGTATTTTAGGTTTGTTGAAGTAACCAACATTCATAAAAGTAAAAGCTTGCAAATTCTTGTCAGTTTGCTTCTCCATGGACTCGTGATTCCTTTTAAGACTCAACCTAATCAACATTTGCGTGCTGTTATGAAGGGTTTCATCTATCCCCTCGATTCTTTGTTCGAGTTTGTCAGGCCTCCGTTCGTCGTCGACGGTTCAACTGCACCGAACCAAAGTCGATTTCAAATAGAGGCAATTTCCTTACTCTAATACCAATTTTGGTGCGAAGAGTTTTGTCAAATTCTTGTAATAAGAATTATGTAACAAATAAAAACGATTTGGAATAATGTTGCTTTGTATATATTGAATAATAATTGATGTTCCAAAAAGTGTACAATGCATTTGTATTTATAGGCACAATTATTCACTAATCCTATTAATGTAAGAAAACTAATATAAAATCCTAATCCAAAAAAAATTAGAAATTTCATTCTAATCAATAAAGAAAAGAAATCATATTCTCAAGAAGAAATAAGAATAAAAAGATGAAACTTATTAGAACAAGAAAAGATAAATCAAAATTGTAGTACGGAACTACAAAGCATGATTATGTACTACATCAATAATTCTCATTTTATTCTTTTCATGTATTCGAAGATAAAAGCACATAGCTCACATATGGCCTTGTTTGGTTTGGATAAAAATTAGATTTTTAGTAAGTTTTGATAAAAGTCAATAAAATGTGTGGTCGAAACTTTGATTAAGTTGGTGAAATGTGAGTTTGAAAATGAGTTCGGGAAAAAATAAATATAAATTTTAAGAAATGAGGGCCAAACAGGGGCATTTGCCACACAACAAGGAAAACTCATTAAACACACAACGGCTCCAACAGCCAAGTCAAACCATGAATTAATTTGGTATGTTAGTGTCCTGTACAGCATAGGAAAAAGAAACCAGTAAGCAGTAAAAATTGGGATCTTGAAACCAAGTCATCCGATGTCAAAGCAACATGTGAGTTTGTTTTGGTATCAAATAATAATGGTAGGATACTCCGTTGTTCTAGGCATAAGTTGCAACCGAATTAGTAACTAATTACAACTCAAACTCTAAACAAATGTCAGGATTCACGTACAGTACAAATCTAGAGGGAGAAACTTTGCTGCACACAACCAGACACGGAAAGCAATTTGGAACCAGATCAGAAACACAGTACAGCATGATCATAGATATTGTCACATTCAGACCTTTAGCAATTGTATTAACCCTCTCTTGCCCTTCCCTCACTCAATATCCTAATAAAATGACTTCATCTTCCTAAACTACAAAGTGAATACATAAAGTAAGTATACAACTTTAAGCTATCTTCAATACAGAATTACAGCTTTGACAAATCAAAATGCAGATTAACAGAAAGCCACTAAAAACTTGGAAATATATACATCATCAAGTACCAAAAAAGGAAAATTGATACTCCTATAGTCCATACAACAAATTTTGGTGAGTCTCATGCTCCATCATTATTTGTTCAACTTCTAGATTGGAAGAACTTTTTTTTTTACTCTGCAATATACTTATTTTTTTTCCGGCCACTGAGGACTGCTTGGGAGTTTTATTTTCACCGGTTTTGACCAATTTTGGGTGGCATGTTTATGAGGGGTTGGAAGAATAGGTGCTTGCTAGTTTTTTTGGCACCAATTTTGGATGGTTAAAATTATATATAAGTAAAATATTTCATACAATAAACTATAAACTGAAAATTTCACTAAGAGGTAACTTTATTTTTTTAAAAAAAGTGTCAGAACCAGTGGATAATAACCCCCCCGCACCACAAATCATGGATTAGACTGTACTACTGCTAAAATCACTCATGATCGGTATGCATGTAAATGCTCAAAACCAATACTTTAAGAGTAAAGCCATTTGTACCCT
>CAIGRS010037077.1:0-11611 GCA_903798395.1 Fraxinus floribunda | reverse complement strand
CATGAAAATCTAATATAAATTAAACCAACTTCAAAATACATCCATAAGAATAAGAAATCTAGCCCTAGAATTGTTTTACAATTTAAAGTGCATTACATGCAAGAAAAGACATTGAAATTCCCAAATCTAACCGAGTTCCTTCGTGGCTTCACAAATTCCTTAAGCCTTTCATGGAGTTCTTGAGCTAAACTAGAGAGAAAACTAATAGAAGATGAATGGTCGGTGTTTTGGGACGAAAATAAGGTTTAAAAATGCACCCCAATGTGTTTCCATAAGTGGTAGAACAAATTTCGGAATTAGTAATTTTTTGCCCAGAAATGACCTATGCGACCGCATAGTACAAACCCATGCGGTCGTATAGAACAAAGTATTTCAACCTTTGAATTCTCGGTAAATAGCTATGTGATTCAAGATGCGTTGGGAACATAACTCAAAGGGATACAACTTTACTTCAGATGTTAACTTCCAATTCGATTATCTACCATATCAAAAAAGGGTCTCATTATGAGGCTGAAAACTGGTGCAAAACTTTTCAGCTTGAAAGTTGTTACGTGATCATGTTTTGGCTATCTTTCACCCCTTTGACTCCTTTCTTCATCCAATTGACCTTTAATACTCACAAATCTTCATCACAAGGTTGGAAACATGTTTAGAGTATTTGTTCTTTAGTCATTGAACTTTCACCTTCTTCCATTTTGGTCATTTTTCGCCATTTTCTTATAACTTCCACCGTATTCATTCATTTGCAACCTAAACCAAAATATAAGTGTACTTAGAACATTTAGGCGCCAATGAATCATGAAAATGCAATTATTAGTGGATTAAAAACGTGATAATTGCACTATTATCATGTACCTACGAGGGCGGTCCTCTCTCTAGTTGTTTTGTGTACTTGTTCGCCTAGGATGTTGGGCTATATCCCTATAGTCTATTGTGTTATAACTGTAAGAGTGATGATAAGTGCAATATTGAGGGGTGTTCGGCCTATTCCTAAGCCCTGAACCCTGCCCTCGACCTCTTCCTCTTTGGGGGAGCCGTTACCCTTTTCCAGTTTGCCACATATTGGCCCCAAGGGTTACTTCCTCATAGGCCAGCGTGGGCACAACATTCAATGTAATGTGGCAAGTACTTGCCTGGAATTGGGAACACTTCATTACCAACCTGATTCCATTGGTGATCCATTAAGTGAGAGGTGGGTCCTCTTCCACGTTATCTCTGAGGGGGTTTAAGACCCCTAGTAGTCCTATTCCGGTGATCGATCAACTTCTCATTAATGATTTTTCGCCTCATCATTTCTAGCAAAACGTCGTAGCTGGTAGGGTCCTGATTCTGTACATCCCTCCAAAAGAGAGTGTTCATGTTTAGCCCATCTCGAAGCGTGGATAACGCTTCTCGATCAGTAACTTACACACAACATATCATTTTATAAGTAAAACGGGCCAGAAACTCTCAATATCTTGAAGGTGTTGGATAGGAGCCTCTCACCCCTTGATACCAGCAAACTGCTTTAAGAATGTATTGTTGAACTCCAGCCAGCTCTTAATGCTTCCTAGAGGTATCCTACTATACTAGATTTCGGCTGTCCTACTTAAAGTTAGATAGAAAGTTCTGCATTTGACTTCTGGGGTGGCACCTCTCACACTCATATGTGTTTTGTAATTATTTAAATGCTTGGCTAGGTCACATTTTTCATCATACTTCGGTATTTTAGGCAGTATATAATGACTTGGGACAGGGGCATTTCTCAATTCTTGTAAAAAAGGACAAGTTTTCGTTGTCGTGTCATCAAGTTTACAAGACCTTTAGGGTTCATCCAAATCTTTCTCGTCAGCCTGATACCTAGGCACTGGGTGAGATGGCCCTACTTGATCTTTTACCATGTCCTCTCTCCTGTGGTGCTTATTTCTAGGTGGAGTAACAGCTGGAGCATATCCTTACCTTTTCTTCGGTAGTAGGGTCATCGGAGGTGGAGGTTAAGGCATGTTCCCAAGAGCAAGACGTGGCTGGGATGGCATGTGCCTGGTTTTCGTGGGATTGTTTCTGTTAAACACACTAACATAAGCGGCCTATGTTCTAGCTCGTACTCAGGAGGAAAATTTTCCTCCACATTAACATGAGCTTCGGTGGGTAGCCAAAAGTATAATTTAAGGAAATATCAATCCCTACTTTCCTTTCAAAGGGGCTAACCTCTCTAGCATGCTTGGGAGATGGGAACATCTAACTTTGGACTTCATCTTCTTGCGGGAAGGACCCTTGCGATGTAAAAGAGATTCGAGGTCTTACCTGGCCTTGCATTTGCACAAAGAGTTCCTGCATAGCCATATTTTGGTAGGTGATATTCCTCATGTTGGCTGTCATAGTGGCAATTTCTCGAGTAAGATGAGCAGCTATCCTCATCTCCCCACGTCTATGGTGGTGGTGGGGTCAAGTTGATCCATACGGGCTGTCGCTCGAGGAGCCTCTTCACTAGGATCTTCTCTTACCCTCCTAGGAGAAGCATTATGCTCTGAGATCATTTTTCTCTCCTTACCCTCCTAGGAGAAGCATTATGCTCTGAGATCATTTTTCTCTCCTTTTAGCTACACTGTTAAATCTCTCCAAGCTTTTGGGCTTCCTCTTATTCTTTTTCAAGAAAAAATCGTTTTTCAAGGGAAATGCGCAACTCTTTTTCGACAAGATCTTTCCACGAGGATGTTCGTGGTTTTCACTAATGCTTCCCATTGTGTGTGTATGTGTTATAATTAGATTATGTGATCCATTCGGATTAGTATTTTGGGAGAAAAATTGAACTTTAGCCGAAAAAATCAAAACTTCTTCACATGATAACTTCATGTCCATTATGACTCATGCTACTCATTTTATATGGGTGAATAGATCTTCTCGAGACATTTTCAACAATGTAAAGAACATCAATTTTGGCTTTGAAATGAAAAAGTTATGGCCTCCAAAAGTTTGGATAAATTATGCCCATTTTTTAGACTATGAATGTAACTGTTGACCCCAAAAAAGAACCAACCATCAGTCAGGCCCACTTACGCCAAGTACGATTTCGGCTTGTTTATACTAAAACAACGACGGTAATAAGGAAAAAATGGACGCGGGAGGTACTTTGCGACAAAAGACAGAACTGTTCAAGCTCCGGCAAGTAATACAGAAACAATGGCGCTAACAACGATCACCAGATGAAAACCAAACTAATCTATGCAGCGACAGGCACGAATATGTGGAATGATAGATATAGATGAGTATAGAAGGTGTTACATTATATACCCAAATCTACATTCAATAAACATGTGAAAAATGATTGAAACATTCAACTAAGTGTTTATATAAAATTCCTCAGAATTCAAGTGTATATTTCGAATATCTCCATGTTCCAATTCCAATCAACCCCCATTTATTAGTTACAAAGAGAACCTATTTATACTGTCTTGGCCGACGTAGTGATCGTTGGATCAGAACCACATGGCCTCATCTCCTAAATTGTGGCTTTACGTCACTGTCTATTCATAATTTAATATATTGATAAAGGTGCAGCCACCCTCTACAATAGGTTGACATGCTGACAAACTTTATTAAAAGTGTTACATCAATCACTTCTAAGGGATTTTCAAATCTATCACAAGAGACAACGTCAGCTTCATGAACTTCGGATGAGTTTGAGAGCTTCGGAGAGATCTCTTAAGAAGTCCTCTAAGTGGAGAGCCTCAGCCTAAGTTGAAGTGCCTCGTCCTTGAGGCAGTGGCTCAGCATGGACTTCTGCCTTTTGATGAAAAGACTTCGATTTTGTTTGAATTCTTCATACTTTGACCTCGTGGGTCTTCCTTCAACTTTTTCGTTGACTTTTTGCCTACGTGGCTTACTACGTGGAACTTTTATTTTGAGCCTATAAGGCGAGGCCTCACAATAGTCCCCCAAATCTAGATATGATTATTTATATAATGCATGGACTTAAATGTAAATAGAAAATAATTTTTTTTTGTGAAAGGCGGGGGTGGTTTTTACCACACCACAATAACGATTATACTTAGAATGTTAAACATACCTAGCTTGTGTAGACCCTTTGCAAGTGTTGTCCGAAGTGGTTTATCTTTTAAAACAATTTTGGGAAGGATTGCTGAAGCGAAGTAATTCTGAAGTCGTATCTTCCAAAGTGCCTTTTCATATTTGAGGCACTAGACGAACTAGTTGAAGTGAAGAAGGTCGGTTACTCATAGGGCCTCAAAGTTGATGACTACGAGGCATTTCATTTTTAATAAATTTGAGGAACACGAGGCGTCCTTAATTATAGCACCCCAATGATTTAATGTCGTGGCACATTTCCAAGAAACGACAGTTGAGGTGATTAGCCTCCTAACACAAGTAACAGTCGCCATATTTAATGCGCAATAATGGTTGTCTACCACGTACTTTGCGAATTTTAGGCACACGAGGGTGTTTCAATTTGGGTCGTAAATGATGAAGCGTCAGAAGTATTTAGTGTCTCAGATTTAAACTTTCACATGGACGGTCAGATGACCCGGATCATGATCCAACGGCTGGGGTTGAGTGGGGTTGCCTATAAAAGGCACAAACTTTTGAGAGAATTTCTTTAATTTTGCACGAATCTTCACATCTCTCCTTCTCAAATCTCCTAAATCTTCAAGTTTTTCTAAGAACTCTTCGAGTTTTTCTCCTTGAACTTCCTCTAAGTGTTCTTCTTTGTCGAGTTTTTTTCCTCTCTTCTTATTACTTTCACCAATTTCAGTGTTTATTCTCCTTCTCCATCTTAAGAAACTTGTAAGTGCTGTAATTCTTCTTTACTTGTAAAATATTTTGAACTAGTTTGTGAATCAATGGTTTCTCCCACTTCCATTGAGAATCATGTAGATCTTAACGAGATAGCCATGAAATGGGAATACAAATAACCAACATGGCCGACCTC
The DNA here is from genome assembly GCA_903798395.1 of Fraxinus floribunda. Lineage (NCBI taxonomy): Eukaryota > Viridiplantae > Streptophyta > Magnoliopsida > Lamiales > Oleaceae > Fraxinus > Fraxinus floribunda. Next base: position 6,687 of record CAIGRS010037077.1, on the reverse strand, counting down.
GTCAAAGCCATCGAGGCTAGACGAGATGTTTCAGTTTCTAGAGGGGGTAGGCCATCAGAAGATAATATAGCCCGTGGCAGCCAAAATCCCTTCCTCCGTAGATCCGATGTACTTAGCCAATCTAAAGAAGTATAGAATTCCTTACAACATCGAACTCGTTTTCCCGTCTCCTAACGAACGAGCCTGCTATCCTAGGCAAGGTTGTGTCACAGTTAGTGAGTTTTTGTTGAAGGCTGGACTTCGCCTGCCAATCTACCCATTCTTTCGGGTTGTCCTTAGGCTTTACGGGCTGGCCCCCACCCAGCTCGTCCCTAATACATGGGCCCAACTGGTGGGTTCTTACTTCCTTTGGAAAGAGGCCTCATCTGCTAGAAGAAAGTAGGTAAGGGATAAGATTGAGAAGGTCAGCAATGAAGCTGCCTCTCAGAAGGAGGAGTGACTCCATATGCCAGATAGGGAAAAAAGGTTGTTGATGAGAAACCTAAGAAAAGGTTCAAAATCCCGATCCCAGCGGGGCGGGTGGTTCGGAGACGTTCCTCTCCTCCCCCCTCCCGTTCTGAGGTCCCAGCGAGGGAAAAGTTATTAGGTAGCTCAGTAGCTACGGCCTTTGGGGGACAGAAGAGGCCAACTAGTGCAGAGCCCTAGAGGCAGGGCCCCGAAAAAAGGCAAGGACTACCAGTGACTCCACCACTTCAGAAGCTCCAAAGTCCAAACTTGCCTTGAAAAAGAGGACAGGGGACCTGGAGCCAGGGACTCTCAGCATGCTCCCTCCAAAGGCCCAAACTGCTACTGCTACTTACCACAAGTACTGGATGGAAAGCTGGCAGAACTATGTCGAGACCAGTGACGCTGTCGACGTTTACGCGACAATAACTATAATTTAAAAAAAGGAAATATAAAAATAGAAATTGTTTTGCACGTGGTGGTGCGTGTAAATTTCAAATACAATTTGAGAAATTGCATGTTAGTCCCAAAACTATTTTTGGACGTTAATTATTCTAATATTAATTTGGAAAGTTGTATGACGGTCCCTAAAATATTCTTGAGTTTTATATGTAATTAAAATTAATTTTAGATGATCAAAAATATTTTTTTATTTTTTTGTTTTATGACTAAAATAAATTTGTAAAAGGTATTAAAAATATTTTTTTTAACTTGATTAAATTTTGATTTTTTTTTTAAAATTAAGAATATTTATTTAGTGGCATTTTCCTAGTGGGAGTTATTTTTTAGAATGAAGAATATTCCAAAAGTGTTTAAAATACCACATTTTATTTATGTTCATGAGTTGTGTGTGCATGTGTCATAATTAGATTATGTGATCTGTTGTGATTACTTTCCAACTTTTATGTTTGATCAGATATGACTGGATCAATGCGTACTTTTAACATTCTTGATAATAAAGCACGGGTTGTGAAACGTATTGAAAAATTACGTGCTTATCAAAACTACAAAATAGATCCACAACAAATCCGATACAACACATAAAACATCTAAAAGCAATGCGTCGAGAACTGATGCATTTGGGACAACCTATATGTGAGGTGCAGAGTATGTATCATCTAATTAGGACTCTTCCTAAACATTAGCATTATAGAGCTATTGAAGTTCTGGATAATTCACCACCTCTAGCCTACAACTATATGATCAAAATTTTGATGAGGAAATGCAATTTAGAAAATAAGAATTTTATAATCAATTTATCAATGTATTGTTAGTTCAAATTGTCGAACAACATCTATATAACACACTTTTCATATTTAATAGTTGACTAAAGAAGTTTATTCTGATCGTATGTACATATTGACATGTGTGTGTATATATATATATATATATATATATATGTTTTATGGTTATTACATACAGTCAAAATGTCTTACTGTATACATGAATGATTACTTAATTGAGTGTGAGTTCTAAGGTTGAAAGAGTTTAAGTAATTCTGATTTAGAACTTATAATTTTGTGTTATAAAATTAATTTTGTGATAATGTAACATTTGGTTAATAGACGATGATTGGGAGCTCAATGAATTTTCGACTCCATGTCTAGTGTTAATCATCATAAAACTTATTTTGCATAAGTGCAAAAATGATATGTGTACGTAAATGGACATTTATATGATTGTCTCTAAAATTGTGACAAACCATAACATCTAAGAATATCATAGTTAACCTTAATAAGGGTGACAAATTGAATGGCGATAAATTAAACACTTGGCACCATAAAAATTTTTACGTGCTGGAGGAACGGGATTGCATTGAAGGCATTAATCACGTAATGGAAGACCCAATGGTGGGTCAAATTGCTCAACAAAGAAGAGAGCAAGAAACTAAATAGGCTTGGAAAAGGGAAAATTCCATTGTTCGTGCGATTTTGGAAAGTTCCGTGGTGGACAATCTTATTCATGAGTGTGAGAAGTTTCTGTTGACCACAAATAAAATGTACCAATAGATACCAAGCCCACTCGCTTCCTTACAACGACTTTCGACACGTGTAGACGGGTCACTAGTCAAACATGTTATGGGTTTGAACATGGGAGAAGCTTTTTGACACGAGAAAAATATGTTTATGCTTCGGTAAATATATGAACAAAGGTATGCGATAATGAACGATCGACAAAGAACCAAGATCATCCCTTAAGCCCTTGAAAGACCATATATTTGTAGAGAGAGTACATGAATTGTAGATAACCATCCTCCTATAATGGCACTAAGGAGATCTATGTATAGTGTTACATATATAATAATAACCACTGGATGAGAGGACATGTGGCTCCATCTCTTAACCAAAACATCACATCATAGGCATTAATTTTAACTCTACTAGCATACGGCGCACTAAATGTCCCTTAACAAAACAGCCTCCCCATACCCTAAGCTGACAAGATTGGCCCTTTTAACTCATTGCAATAGTCTAATCAATCATTCTAAAAGAATTTTACAAATTTAAGATCTCCAAACACAGGTCATTATTTGCCATGGTTAAGCTTCGAGTTCTTCGTTGGAACTTGAGCATAGCTCAAGCATAGGGACTTTGGTAGAAGTAGGGGCCTTGCCAAGAATAGGCTTTGGCCATTTTGGGCTTGGCAAGGTGGCGCCTTGCAAGATGGGCTTCCCCAGATGATGCTTCAGCCAGTTTGGGCTTTAGTACGATGGTCTTCGGCCAATTGGGCTTCGGCCTATTTGGAGTAACAATAATTTCCCAAGTCCATGCATGGTTATTTAATCATACATGGACTTCTGTATTGAGTGAAGTTTCTTTAAGCCATATTTCATGTCATGGTTTGTTCTTTGACAAACATAGTTTCCAACTACTCATGACATCTAGATATATTTGAGAGAGAAATATGGTACTACTAGTGTGATTAGACTCAGACAGCTGACTATTAAGTTTGACACTTACAAGAAACCTCATAATTACAACATCATATAGCATATGAGGACCATGTCTACTATGATTAGGGAATTAAAGTCAAATGGTCACATACTCTCTGATGAGTAGCAAGTTCAAGCTTTAATCCGGTCTCTTCCTAATAATGAGGAATATTTCAAAGTCAATCTGAATCATAATAATGCATCAACATTTGTTGATGTTGCCAGCCATGTAGAACTAGAGAATGAGTGTCTTGGTGCGGTTAAATCTCTGAGACATGCTTTTATGGCTAAGTCTAATTTTGAAAAAGTTCCAAGCTTTAAACATAAGAAGAATTGGTTCAAAGGTGGGAAATGAATAGAAAAGAAACTGGACAGGGACCTAAAAAGAACAAACTCAAGCGCAGCAAAAAGGATAAATCGTTTGGAAAGAAAAAAAGACAAGAGCAAGCTAAAATGCTTCAACTGTCAGGTACTGGAATACTTTAAACCAAAAAAATGTAGCTCCTGTAAATACTTCTTTTAGTGTTGTTTATGTTTTAATCACTATAATGCTAACCAAATCTCATTCTATATGGATTGTAGACTCAGGAGTGACAAACCATGTAACCAGGGATCGAGAACCATTTATGAAGTTCCGTCAACTTTTAGCTAGTACAATGTGGAAATACATCGGCAACGATGATAGAGTTGAGGTGAAAGGGATCGGTACATGCAAGTTACATTTGTGTAGTGGTCGTACTATTCTACTTCATGATTTTTTATTTCCACAGGGATACGAAGGTATATGATTTCTATTGTTATTCTTTTAAGATTAGGTTTTAGTTTGAATTTTTGTGGTAATTCTGTTCGTATTTGTAATAACGATGTTTATTATGGAGCTAGATATCTATCAAGTGGCTTTTTAGGGTTGGATTTTTATCCAAACACTTATAACTATTATGTTGATCGTTGTTTTTCTATGAATGTATCTTCTTCTAAAGATTTGAATGTTGATACACGTATATGGCATGCTGGATTATGACACATTGGATAAGTGAGAATGAATAGGATAACTAGAAAAGGCTTGCTAGGTTCAATCTCTAAGGTTTCATTACTTATTTGTGAATATTACCTAATCATAAAAACAAAACGAAAACGATTTGGTAAAGTCTTAATAGCTGAACTTCCATTACAATTAGTCTATTCAGATATATGTAGCCCTATGAATGTGCGGGAAAACATGGAGCCTCTTATTTCATCACTTTTATAGACGATGTCAAGCAGTGTAGTTATATCTATTTGATTTCTCATAAGTCAGAGGCATTAGAATACTTTAGACGATATTTAAATGTGGTAAAAAAAATCAAATAGGTAGAAGGAAAAAGCCTAAGGGACCGACTAAAGGCGTGAATATCTATCCAAATAGTTCAAAAAAATATGTAATGATAAAGGAATCATTAGATAGTTAACTATTCTCAACACAACAACAAAATTGTGTTGCTGAGAGAAATAATAGAACATTTTTAAAAAATGGTGAGATCTATGATGGCGCAGACCAACTTACCCATTTCGTACTAGGGAGATACTTTGCTAACTGCGACCTATGTTTTGAATATCAGCTTTGCACATGTAGATGCCCTGATTTAAGATCTCTTAGATCATGGAGATCAGGTGCCTACATCCATGATTCCTCAAGTAAGTTTGGAAAATTAGGTCCGCGATGTAAGAAGTATATACTTATAAGATACTCAGACCAATCCTAAGTGTACGTGATCATAGGTGAAAATCATATGGACTATAACTAAAATAGAGTCACGAGATATGACATTTCTTGAGGGTGATTTCCTAGTAGGGAAATTAGAAAAGGAGAACCTTTTTTTAAATTAGATGATAGATTTGTACTTAATGGATCAACTGAGGTGCAAGAGGAATCACTTACACCTGTTGATCCAAGTAGAAGCAATTTATCTCCAAGTGATTGGGTAACATCGAAGCTTTCACTTCGTAGAAGTACTAGAAAAAGTATGCCTATACATCATTTTGAGATTAAAAGTCAAGTTTTCCTAGTATCTCTAGAAGAGGTGAAGAACCAAATTCAGTACAAGAAGCTATATCATGCCCTGCAAAGGAAAAGTGTTCTTTTAGTATCTCCAGAAGATGATGAAGAACCAAAATCAGTACAAGAAGCTCTATCATGCCCTGCAAAGGAAAAGTGGAAGCATGCAATGGAAGAAGAGATGGAGTCTATGAAATCAAATTAAGTCTAGGACGTGGTTGATCTTCCGTCTGGTAGAAGAGCTATTAGGAAAAAATGGGTTTTCAAGATAAAGCGAAGAGCTGATGGGACTATAGAGAGATATAAGACTCGCTTGGTAGCAAATGATTATACCCAACATGAGAGTATAGATTATGAAAATACCTTTTACGATTAGAGAGATTTACTTCAATTTGCCTACTTTTAGCCATAGTGGCACGTTTAGATTTAGAATTACATCAACTGTACGTGAGTGCTGCATTTCTTAATGGAGAATTGGATGAAGAAATCTACATGCAACAATCAGTAGGTTTCATTAAAATGGGCCAAATGAATAGAGATTGTAAATTGAAAAGATCAATCTATGTCTTAAAGCAGTTTTGTAGACAATGGTACTTGAGATTTGACAAAGTGATTATCTCGTACAATTTTGTCAGAACAAATATCATCGCATTATTTTAAAAAGTCCAATGATTTTTTTTTTAACTTTATATCTCTACGTACACGGTATTTTACCAGTTAGAAATGATAAGGATTATATTAAAGCCATTATGAAAAGGTTGTCTTCAAATTTTAAAATGAAGAACATTGGTGAAGAAGATATTATATTAGGTGTTAATATCCAAGGAAATCGTTTGAAGAAGCTTAGAGAACAGAAACTGAAGATATACCTGAATTTGAGAGAGATCAGATAAAGGATCATTTGACTGCTTCACAGTTTCCTTGGATCCCTTTAGATCAGTGTGACTAAAGGCATCCACTTTGAAGATCAGAGTGACTAAAGGCATCCCTTTAGATAATCAACTTAGGGTTTGAGAAAAAAGGTTATGATGTGGCTAAAGGCATCCACTTTGAAGATCCTAAACAACACTTGTTATTTGTTTATAAGATCCTTGATTTTTATGCAGGTTGAATTAGTATGGCAATGTGATTCTTAATGGTCAATAGCTATCTTATTTATCTGTAGATACACGGCTAATTTTGTATGATCATTTTAAAAAAAAACTTCTTGTGTACCACTGTCAGCTCCCCTAGAAAACCAGAATAGGATCAATCTATTTATGTATATTTACAAACA
>CAIGRS010037055.1:0-19875 GCA_903798395.1 Fraxinus floribunda | reverse complement strand
AGAGAGAAAGTTTGGGGAAGCTAATGATCTTTTTGATGAAATGAAAGAAAGAGGATTGGTTCCCAATGACGACACTTTTAACACACTAATTGAGGGACATTGCAAGTTTAAGGATATTGACGGGGCATACATTTGGTACAGAGAAATGCTGAGAGAGGGTTTTCTCCCAAATGTTTCCATTTGTAAACAGCTAATCTCAGGCCTTAGAGAGGAGGGAAAGTTAAAGGAGGCTGGGATTGTCTGCACCGATACGAGTGTTAAAGGAATGGATGATTGGAGCCAAGACAAGGATTTTTCTACCATTGCTAAAATGTAGTCCAGGGATATTTCGCGGTTCAGAATTTGGAATTGTTGCCAAAAAGTAGCACAGGTAACAAATCAATCTTCTGTGCTACAATGAGAAGTATACATATTGACCAGTTTATACATCACTATCGTTCATGCTGCAAAAGGCCGTTGTTATAGTGGTGTGCATCTTTGTCATTTCATCCATGTTTACATATCTCTTTACCAGAGAAGATGAAGCATATTGTATTAGCTACCGTGCAAAATACTTTTAACCTTTTCAAAACTAATTACAGAAAAGATCTTGTTTATAGTACTGCAGCGATCCATATATTGTAAAAGTGCTTCTACCCTTTCTGAAACAATTTCATGCAGAGCAAATGATGGAGATGGAGGCTAAGCTTCAAAGTATGTCCTCTATGCATTTTTGAAATGCTTGAGAATTTATTTGGAATGAGACCCTTCATTTTCCTAGCATTTCGGGATCCTTTTAGTCTGGGAACTTTGAAAGAAACATAATATATGTGTTTTGTCTCAAGGACTTGATAAAATTTGTCGAATGAGCACAAGTTTGATGACTACCTCATCCTTTCTTGATTTGTTTCATTATTGTAAATAGATCTATTCATAAATTTTTTTGTTGGTTCAAGAAATAATTTTTTCTTCATTTTGGGAATATTAATGATAGATTCAATGTGTATATTCTTTCAGTGAAATTTTTTATATAATTAGAGACAAGAAGGTTAATGAAGAGAAATTACCAGAGGTGAAAGAAGAGAAAGTACCAAAACGGAAGGGTCCCCGAAGGAAAGATGGGCATGTAATGGACTTTGGAAATCCTAAATTTTCACTTACTGTATTCATAATTTGTGAATCTAAGTGTTTTTTGCAGGTCATGCAGTTTAAATGATTTACTAATTGTGTTTGTGTTTAAATTTTGTTGCGATATTCACATGATAACGTGATTGTGTCATATATGTATCGCCAGTGTCAGGGGAATGATAAAGGAAGTGCCTGGTGCACCAATTGAAACACCAAGCAGTATAGTATTCCCTGCATGGTTAGATGGTATGAAATTCTTGCCAACTCCAACTTTTTGCCCTGTATTTTGTGTGTATATCCTGAGTCTTCTGTAAGTACAAGCTATTTGGAAGGAACGTGTTATGCCTGCATTCCTAAATCTTATTTATTACAATTTATTGATGATATACTGTCATTGGTATTGTGGCAAACTTGTTACCACTGTTCTCATATTCCAGAATTCATACTTGCTGATTTCATTGTTGACACGAGAGATTCAACAATTTCAATTACAGATATCATGTAATATAAGAAAGGGATTTGTCAAATACTTTTTGACCGAAGAGCTGGTTTAAATTGTACACATTGCCCTGTTTTTTGATATGCATACTGATAATGTAAAGCCTCTAATATCTTGGCTACACTATTTGAATAGAGAGAAGTAACTGATTATCTTCTATAACTTTGCCAAATCTAATTTACTTGTGTGTGTTTTTGCTGATTGCTGGATTGTTCTTTTTGCTCTGATATTTAGGTACCCGAAGATCCCGAAAGAAGCATTTTCTAATGTTTTTCCAGTTTGTGTTTAGAATTGCAACTGCAAATGATGCTTACGAAATTTTGATAAAAGTTCTATGAAACGTGCGGTTGAAAAGTTGTAATTTCATGAAATGTGTGTTTAAAATTAATTGTCAACTTTGTTTTAAATTAAAATCTGAATCCCTACAAAGAAGGGCTAAATATTATTTCCTAATTATTTATAAGTGAAAAGTTAAATTTTCTTTTTAATCGTAAAAATCAGTTCGGAGGAAGCCCTTGTTTGAGCTTCATTTTTTGAGAAATGGGTTTTGTAATATTAATTTTTGGAAAAGTGTGTGATTAAAAGTCCCCCTGTCTGTTGCTGCTTTGTGATGTAAAGTGCATCAGAAAGCACTAGGGCACAGCATGATAACTATAATACAATAATATTTCATAATCGCTAAATTGTATGCTGTGTATTTGCAGAACAACGATGGCTTGCAAAAAATTTCAGGTGACCAGCTCAAAGATCTCTACAAGTCATTCGTTTCTGAGTATCCGATTGTATCCATTGAAGATCCCTTTGATCAAGATGACTGGGAGAACTACACCAAGCTAACTGATGAAATTGGAGCTCAAGTACAGATTGTGGGAGATGATCTCTTGGTCACCAATCCCAAGGTGTGTATAATTTTCTGAATGCATAACCTCTGGCGCTCCTGAAATTTAGTTTATTACCCGATACACAGTATATATACTATTTTCTAACTTCTCATTCGCGTAATTAGAGAGTCGAGAAGGCAATTAAAGAGAAAGCTTGCAATGCTCTTCTTCTCAAGGTATCAAAATATTTGTTGTTTCCATTGCTTAACTCTTTTATTAGCATGTTGTAAAATATAACCGCAACATTCTCCTTGGCTAACAGGTCAACCAAATTGGATCTGTGACTGAGAGTATTGAAGCTGTAAAAATGTCCAAGAAGGCTGGTTGGGGTGTGATGGCCAGTCACCGCAGGTATGAAATTTAGCCCCATGTGTTATGATAAAAGATATATTTTGGTGAATAGAACTTATTGCTTAATCGGTTTTGTCAATTTGTGCAGTGGAGAGACCGAAGACACTTTCATTGCTGATCTCTCTGTCGGTTTGGCAACGGTAATCCTCTTTGACAATGTGGTTTAATCTCTTCAGTGGATTCTCCTTTGTAAATTCAAGTATTGAATCCGTTTGTTGACGTATTATGCCAGGGTCAAATCAAGACCGGTGCTCCATGCAGGTCAGAACGTCTTGCAAAGTACAACCAGGTAAAACATTGACTTTATTGCCATAAAATATAAAGGCGTCAATTATCACAATCAAATTGTGAGCCATCTGAACTCTAGCTTTTAAGGATTGAAGAGGAACTTGGATCAGAGGCTGTATATGCAGGAGCAAGCTTCCGAGCACCTGTTGAGCCCTATTAGATTTGACTAATTCCGAGGCTAAGACCTGCACTATGGAGCCCACTTTAGGCAAATAAATGTCTACCGACCTGCTTTGGAATAACCACAAAAGTTTTGTAATCATATTTAGCGAGTACTGAACTTAGAAACGGTTTAAAGGCTGAGCATCGATCTTTCCACAAGTGAAATTTGCAATCTTGTGAATCCATTGTTAATGATTTCACAGTTGCAAGTTAGTGTTTGTTTGGCTTCTGTAATATTAGAAGACATTTGTTTTGGATCTTGTCTAAAGATTTTATGGGCGCGGGTGCAGGCGCGAAATCAAAACAATGCTGTATATCGTTATTTTGTTACATATTTGAGAGTGGAAAGTCTAGTTCGATAAATTTGGTATGGAAGAAAGAGCGCTGAACTAGATCAAATCAGGCTATCAGATACTATACGTGTTAAACAGACACCTATTTCTACACAGGCATATCTTCAACTATTCTTTACTTTGCCCCAGTTCGCTAACTCATTTCTTAATTTGTTTTTAGTCCCAAGTATGATTTCTGCACCAAACGGTGTATATTATGCTCATGTTTCATCCTCGTTTTTCCCTTAAAATTATTTTCAATTAGACAGTTATGAAATTTTTAACTTTTATCAATTTTTAAAACAGTTCATAACTTTTTATCAATATTTATTAAAATTTAAAATTTTAAACCACACGGTGCATTGTAATTTACGTGACAAGTATGTTGAACGCCTAAATCAATCTTCTATGAATTTTATTTACAGCCTACTGCCTAGTAACATTCGAGAGAATATTCAATGCTAGATAATTAAATAAATTACTAAATAAAATGGAGACAATGTTGTTTCATTTTTTCTTTTTCCTTTTTGCCATATCAAGTCAACAAAGTAGAAAGAAGTCTCACTTCATTTCAAAATGGTTTTGTTTTGTCCCGTTTACTATGATACACGAATTTCAACCTCTTTCGATTATGCGACGTGCATGGAGAGAATGACTATGCTGCATTTAAATTCTTAACTTGCATAATATTACTTTTAACAAAAAAAATTGTATTTACTAAAAAATAAAATAAAATAAAAAATAGCACAATATTCTTAGCTTAAAACATTGTATACAACTATCGTGCAAGTTCCTTTAAAAAAAATAAAAATGCTGGCTATGGGGTTCGAACCCATGCGCACTTATGTGCAGAAGATCTTAAGTCTTCCCCCTTAACCTCTCGGGCAAACCAGCTGTGTACTTCTATTCAGCATAATATAATAATTATACTGTAAGAATTATCATGTTGAGTACCATATACTCACACAAACCCTAGCCTAGAACGATAGAACCCCTCTCGTTCGTCCGTACTTTGCAAATCCAAGAAATCGAAGAAAATGGCAGAGCATTTGGCGTCGATTTTCGGGACGGAGAAGGACAGGGTAAACTGCCCGTTCTACTTCAAGATTGGGGCCTGCCGTCACGGGGACCGGTGCTCTCGCCTTCACACTAAGCCGAGCATCAGTCCAACCATAGTGCTTGCCAACATGTATCAGCGCCCTGAGATGATCGCTCCCGGAGTCGATCCCCAAGGCCAGCCTCTTGACCCTAAGCAAATCCAAAACCATTTTGAGGTAAAATTCATATATTTACATGTATAAGCATAAAATTTGCCTGGTTTATTTTATTTGAATGATCTGTTGTGCGTGTGATATGTGTGAGATTTAGTTAAGATTCTTTGATTGAGCTACAGGTCAATTGTTCTGCATTTGGTGTAGTTATGTTTTACAATATATTTAAGTATTGGGTTTGCACATTTAGCCACATGGATTGCTAAGAAAGTGTGTAGTGTGATATTATACTGAGAAACAACAATAAGGAGAAATCGCTATTTAGGGATTGTGTGGTAAACTTGGTAAGATTATTAAAAGTAGGTCTGTATGTTATTCAAGATTGGCTCACCAAAATAGTTGGTTTTACCAAATATGGTAATCATCATCTTGTTTTGATATTCAAGGTGTATGAGCAAGCATGAATTTTAGTGATAGAGAATGAAAAGCAGAAATCATAACTTTAGTGACTGTGGATTTCTATGAAGGAAAAATCCTAACTTTATTAAATGGTTTGTTTTTTAACATGCAGGATTTCTATGAAGATTTGTTCGAGGAGCTGAGCAAATATGGAGATCTTCAGAGCCTCAACATCTGTGATAACTTGGCTGATCACATGGTTGGCAATGTTTACGTCCAATTTAGAGAGGAAGACCATGCTGCCAGTGCACTTCAGAATCTTAGCGGAAGGTTTTATGCAGGCTAGTTCTATTCATTTTGTTATACAATCATCTATCTCGAAGGGATGTACTGGTGGCATTAGGTGTTAGATTTTCTGTCTCAATTCTTTTAGTTTGTGGAAAAAGAAATAGTAATGGTGTTGCTCGTCTGCATTATAATCTGATCTAGAATTAAATCGCCCTCCAACAGTATTTAGTCCATTCTCTGTGACAAAAGTTCAAAACTAATCAAAACTATTATTGTTGTTGTTGTTGTTATTATTATCGTCATCGTCATCGTCATCGTCGTCGTCGTCGTCGTCGTCGTCGTCATCATCATCATCATCATCAACATCGTCTTTTTTCTCATTTTTTGAGGAATGTGGGAGGATGAAGCACTTGGGTGTTCTAAGGTTGTCAATCCCTGATATCCAATAGATATACCTAGCAATGTTCCAAGTTCAATGGTTTTTGTCTGATAGAATGAGTAATTTGATCAAAGAGTGAAATGACAGGACGTATCTCACGAGCTAGTTCAAGAAACTTCTGGTTGTATATGATTAATTTGATAGAAGTGTAGATATACAAGTTCTCGACTCGTGATTAGACGTGATTGTTGGAAGTAGTTTACAATTGAGCTGCACTGGTGAAAAAGGATCATCTTCTCAAAAGTTGCAGACCTAGTTTTTGAAGAAAATGAAAAAGTTGCCTACATAGTTTTTTAAGAAAATGCGAAGAAATGTCCAGTTTCATATTTACTTATTAAATTTTTCACTCTATTAGTTTAACTTGGATCTCTTTGTAACATTAGCAAGTTACATTTAATTACTATTGTCTGCTTGGTTACGTTGTCTCTTACCGGAATAAAATTTGAACTTATTAGGGCGTCCCATTATTGTTGACTTCTCCCCTGTGACGGATTTTCGTGAAGCCACTTGTAGGCAGTATGAGGAAAATGAATGCAATCGAGGTGGATATTGCAATTTCATGCATCTGAAAAAGATAAGCAGGTTAGTTTGAAATTGAAGCATTTGCTTGCCTTTTACCATGTAAGTTGCCAATTTATTTTTTTGTCTATTGGTTGAAGAGAGCTGAGGAGGAAGTTATTTGGGAGGAGTAGAGGAAGGCATGGCCGCAGTAGAAGCAGAAGCCGAAGTCCTCGCCTGCATGATTATGAGGAGCATTCACGTGGTGGCCATGGTTTTGGAAGAAGAAATGACCACCGCCGCCATGATAAAGGCAGGAGACCTAGAAGCAGAAGTCCTGGTCGCAGAGGTGGACGAAGCAGAAGCCCTGGGGGCAGGAGAAACAGGAGTCCAGTTCGGGAAAGCAGTATGGAGAGAAGGGCAAAAATAGAGCAGTGGAATAGGGAAAGAGACCATGCAGAATCTGCCAGGGATAACGTCAATGACAATAGCAATGGCCTTGAACACAGTGGAAACCAGTCTAGTCACAAGAATATACGGTCACCAGGCTCACCGGAGCAGGGGACTGGAAATCATAACCACTGATCAAGTGGCTTTCAACTTTCACGGTTTGTTCTCGTTTAACTAATATTGTCTGCCATGCCTTTTTTTATTATCCTTAGGAGAGATTTCTTTTTCTAAACTTGGTTTGTGGATCGAAGTTCATTTTCCTGGGATATCTTGCTCATTTCTCCGTTTACTGAATACTGATGAACATTTGATAGTTGGAAAAGCATCACAAGTCTCCTTTCTCTCTTTACTTGTGCCAGCCTTAGTCTATGGTTTTAGGATGTAAGCAGGAAGTACCAACAGAATCATAATTGCTGCTATGTCATGACCTCGTTAAAAGACCAGAGAAATTCAGTGATTCTCTGTTTTTTTATTTCCTTCAAATATAAGTATTTATATTTTGACTAATCCGATGGAATTCTTTATTTTAAATGAAAAAAGTAGTGGTTTGTGTCTTAAATATTTCAAAGATTATTTCACTTCTCTGCCTCCAGGTCAACCACCATCTGTTTTATGCCTTCATCTGGACATTTTTTCCAATTATTTCTGAAGCTTATTGATGGAGGAGATCCTTGATATATTGGAAGACTATTTTTTGAAAGACTTGCAATAGATTAGAATAAGAATTATTTTACAATTCTTATTGAAAGACTATTTATTCAATTATTTTACGTTGTAAGACAACTTTTATGAATTGAAAAGATACTGCGTACCTAAAAAAAGTGGTACTGTGCTTGTGGAAAATGTCCAGTAATCGAAGATGAAAAAGGAAACCCGAGTGCTTTATGGCAAGATATGTTCAGATACTTCTATACGACTACAACCTAATTTCACTTGATGGTTATGAAACTTGTAATGTGAACTTCGGGAATATCCTCATTAATATGGGTAGCTATGAGATTTACCTCTATGAATGGGAAGGTCCAAATGATCAACTGTGCAATCATTTGTTAGAATCAACCAGTATGCAAAATTCAAATTGCTCGTCTGAAAAGTGGAAACACTCGAGTATACTTTATTATAATTATTTTACTTAGCAATTTGTTTTGTTTTCTTTGAGCATCTTATTTGTTATATCTCCTTTTCTTCAAATATATCTAAAACTCCGTAGTATACCTACCCAGTACAATTCTTTAAGAAATTCCCCGAGATGGCTTAGTTTACTGGTAAACTAAACTATTATAATTATTTTACTTGAGCAATTTATTATCTTTTTCTTTGGGCATCTTATTTTTTATATCTCCGCAAATAATTCTAAAACTCCATAGTATATCTTCTCAGTCCATTATTCTAAAACTTCATAGTATATCTTCTCAGTCCAATTCTTTAAGAAATTCCCCGAGCTGGCTTAGTTTACTGGTAATTTATATTTCTACATTTCGTTTCTTTTTTTGTTTGTTTTGAGAAATCATGGTTGATATATTTCATGAATATTTATATGAAGAATTATGTAATGCACGCTTTCAAGTTGCAGCATTAGCTACTCCTGCTTCTGGACATGCCTCATTTTTTTATAGTACTGATATTTATGTACAGGTTGGCGCTTTTCTCTCTGGAGAAAGATTACCCAATTCAGCATGTTTGATGGTGGCAAAATCAAAGAAATCAATATTTGTGTTGGAGTGTTCATTCTAAGGGAATATGGGTATATCAAACAGCAACCAGGACAGTTTTAGTTGTGTTAGCAGTAAATTTTATCAGGCTTGTACTTCTGGTATGTCCACCAGAGCAAATTTTTGGCCTTTCTTCCCCATTAGTGCTATAGAAACTCATTGTAATTTCTTGTCCTGTCTTTGTACCATCAGCTTCAACAAATTTGCTTTGGTTGGTGAAAATATTGCACTGCTTGTTTATTTATTGACACTATTCGGAGTTGAGCGGCCATACAAATGTTTGATTCTTTTGTAGCAGTGCAATTCTTTTATGTTAGTATGATTTTTGAAATGAACTACTTCATTTTCCTGATTCATGCTGAACCCCTTTGAGGTTCAAAATTTATGGCAGAACTGAAAGCTGAGTCAGCTACCCAAGGAACATGAGAAGGCGGACTGAGCCACATTTTGTATATTGAACCTTAACCATTAACCCTTTTAAGTGTGGTTTATGTTCACAGCCTAGTGTCTACAGAAACTCCCTGGTTATCATGATCAAATTGAATTATGGATGGCATTCGTTGACCGAGAGCAGTCTCCATTGACTGTCAACTTTGAGCTTCAGGTAATGAAAAAATTTTGAGCCTATATTGAATTAATTTTTTTTATTAATTTGGAAAAAAAAAAGTCGCAAAACAAGTTTTTCCTCGTGGGTTCTGGGGCCTTTGTATTCATGCAACAGTTCCAATTGGAATGCAATCCTTTTGTTCTTTCCTAAAGTCTTAACCCTTGCGACAAAGTGTATGCTCTTATTGCAAGGTAGATGCAAGATTGGGGGTCCGCAATGATTGCTTTACTGTTATTTGTGTCATTGAGTAGAACGAGGAACTTTGGGAATATGCAAATAGGTTGGTTGCATTTTGCTTCTATCATTAAAATCACCATCTTCATGGGCATCCACATCTACAGTGGCTAGATTGCAACAGCACAAAGGTCACATTGCTTAATTTTTCTTGATTTTTTAATTCATTATTTTAGGATTTTTTTTTATTTTTTATTTTTTGGGTTAAAGAGGGTTCTATAATTTGCACTTGATTTTGGGGCTTGTGGTTTTGATAATCTTGAAAAAAATACTGAATCCTCCACCTTAACCCACCTCCTCCGGCATACTGCTGATTACTTGGTGATGTCTTGATCCACACACTGAATTACAATTCAATTCAGGGTACGTGTTGATTATCCTAGTTATTTTCATCTCAAGAGACCAATATCTGAAATCACAGCACGTTGATTGATCAGAGCATAAATAGTTAACACGATTTTTGCATATTTTTCGTTTTTCTATTTGCTTTTTGAGCTTTATCAAAGTTGAGATTATCTAATTCAGTCTCAAATTCATACCAAGAGTATATGCGATTCTTTTTGTCCATCCATTACCGCTTCTCTCCATCTTAATGTCTTCATTATCGACTCCCTCAGATCCCCCTCTACCTTACACCTCAAAAAGAGAGACCATTCGAAAACCTATTAAGATTTATTGGAAACTCACTATACATAAGTGAGTGCAAGTGATGGAACAATCACCTCGTCGTTCAAACAAAAGATCAAGCTAGATCATCAGCCATCCTTTGCAGTTACACATCATAAGCGTTTACAATTGCTAAACATACCATCCTAAAACAGAGTCATTCAATTAACATATTATGGCTATACAGCCAAGGACGTGGAGTTGACCAAAGTGTTTTAACCAACTATTCCAAAAATGAAGGAGCTACTGATAATGTGGTCTATTTTTTGTGACCATAAAAGCCATGAAGGTAATACGGAAGGTCAAACTCCATAGTAGTATAGAATATAATAGGAAGAAAGATACTTTGACAACATTCATGTCAATAATCAGAAACCTCATCCAACAAAATTCAAGTCGCCCTGAATATGACTGCAGTATCTCAAAATAATCCACTCGTCTCTACAGAGAACAAAACCTAATAATCTACCACTTCCCTTAAAATTAGCAAACCACCAAAAAAAAAAAAGGAATTAGTATCTTCTCCATAATAATAAACAATTGCAAAATCTTGTAAGGACGACAAAGCACAAAACTACTTTCCACTGCTATGCTTAGCTTTACTGTGGGACTCTAGAGCGTTTTCAGAATTAAACGTCCTGCAAGGAGAAATTTTGAGAAAATTACTTAATTAGTCCTTTAGTTTCTTTTCCAGATTTAGCTGATAATGGCTTCAATATATACCTGTTGCAGCTCTTGCAGGCATGTGATCCAACTGATTTTGGGGTCTGCTGGTTTGGCTTGTTGGCAGAAGCCTTCCCACCCTGTTTAGCGGGGTGGGGTGTGGCCACATGACCACCAGCCTTCTTGCTATCTGAGCAACAACATTAAGTAAATTAGACATTCAGTCCAAAGAGAGGAAGCAGAAGTAAAAAATTATAGACATCAATTTACAAATCCTGTCAGCGGTTATATTGAATATTGTGCAACGTCCATCAGACTAAAATCGGTACTTCAAAAATTTCTTCCAACAACCAAACACAGAAGCTTTTTAAAGTTTGTTCAATGTTTAAAAAAAAAAAATTACAACCTTAATGTAGAGACGGATAATAAAATGTGAATGAAGAAGAAAATTACTAGTATTCTGTGGAGTTGCCTTTGCCTTTTTATCTGCAACAGGTGTTTTGGCAGCTGACTCTGCAGCTCTTTTCTTGCTAGGTTCAGCCTTCAACAAAATATAAAATAATCACCAAGTGAATTACAACCCTAAGCTCTTTCGACACTGAAAGACAACAGCGGAATAAATTACAAGCTACCTTGTTTGGTGTCTCTTCCTCACTTCCATCAGAATCTTCATCAGAGTTGTCGCTATCATCCTCATCCTGAAATATCATAAAAATGGTTATGTTTAAGTAGGACAACATACTCGCATCATTTTGATCAAAAATGTTATGCATATCACTTCAAGACTCTGATAAATTCCAAGATTATCCTCCTAACAATATCAGAGGACAATGTTCATACGCGCCAATTCAATAAAATTCTCATGTCCAAAGAAAACAGTAGATAGAGCATATAGCTAGTAATGCCAGGAAATTTCGTCCAACACTAACAATTTGCTTTATATCACCACCATGACATAGAAATCACATAGGTGAATCATACAAACTTCTCACATTTACCGTAACATGACATTATGAAATGAAGTAAATTAGAAGTTCCAGAAAATTCAAAATTTGGCATCCACAAAAATCACCTTCAAGCAGACGTGAAAAAGTATGAATTAGATGTGTTGAAATTGTAGACACGTGGGTGGAGTTCCTGCCATTCATTCCCTATCACATAAATGTTGCACACGCCCCAACAAAGACAAAATATGCCATCAACGAATATTTATAGCAATATACTAGACACAAACACCCTAAGAAAATACAACATTGACCATGTACTCAGTATCACAGAATTAATAGTCAGTTCACGGTGAAATATACAAGAATCGAGATAGTTAGAAACAAATGGATACTTGAACGGTATAATTACATGATAAAAAATAAATGGATTGAGCAGACCTTTGAGTCATCTTGATCGTCGTCCTCAGACATGAAGTCTTCATCAGTACTTTCATCATCACCCTCATCTTTATTTGGCTCCACAAGTTTCACCTTTTGTTTTCCAGCATCAGAGCCTTTAGTTTTCACAGCATTTGACTTCTGAGGTCCTGCAGGTTTCTCTTGCTTAACAGTGGTCTCTGGTTTCCCTGGAAATTCATTTAAAAAATCCCCTATTATAAAGATTAGCTGAAAAATTTTGTTTGACAAATCCATAGGGTCCAACGTCTTCTACCATTATTTGAAACAGTAAGCGGGATAGCCTCCTCAGAGTCGGATTCATCTGTATAATAGATACAAGTGTGTCAGTCACTTACTAAAGAAAAACACCAAAACAGCAAGTTGACATTCAAAGGGGAAGCAGTAATAGTAAGACACAAAGAAGGGGCTATGAACTGAGATGAGAGAGAGAGAGGCTCACCAGATTCTCCATCCTCAAATTCAGTGATGACGGAAGAAAGCATATGGTCAACGAAACCAAATTTATATGTAGTAATTCATTTTCTCAGTAACATGAAGGACCAAAATATGTGCTAAGATATTAAAAAGAAAACAAAGAAGAAGTATTGTGGGCATATAAAAAGGATATTCTTCTTCGAAGGGGTTACTGGCCTTGTATCCATAAAAGAAGATGCTTCCATTTTTCCAGTTGTGTGATAGCTCAAAGTCTCTATCGAACACCAAGTCTAATTGTTGCTGAGGCAACTTTTCAGTAAAAAGTGTTCCAAGCACTAGCGTCTTTCCATCAACTTTGAGAAACAAGCAAATAGATTCGTTTGCTTTCTCCTTTTTCAGCTCACCGAGATTAGCCTGCATGAGAAAGAATAATTTTCAAGGTAAAACCATAGGAGGAAATCAATTGCAACAACACATCTATACAAATAAAACTTTCTTCCATACCTGCGAAAGATGCAATATCATACCCTCACCAGGTGTAACGGGAAGATGTTCACCACTTTTCACCTCAACACCTGAAAATAAAATTTACTGAGTAGGTTTTCCATAAAATAACATAGCAACGGTGTTAAAAGAGACAAATAAAATCTAAAATGAGAATATATTATCAGCAGAGCACTAACAACTATAAAAATTGAAGACAGGAATCCTAACACAATTTCGTCTCGTAACACATTTTCCAATTAATGCATTGCTCATCCTGACATATTATCTAAGATCTTTTAATCTCTTTTCCATAAATAGATTATGGCCCAATGCACTTCAATCCTAGTTAGAGGATATTGACATCAAGGAGAATCTAAACACATCGTTGCTTCCAAATTTAGGTGGATATGCATATATATAGAATCAGCGCCATATTCTGTCACTAATTGGCAATACTTGTATTCTTAGTACTAAAGCACCATTATGGAAGTCTCAACTGCAGATTCATCAACTCTGCAACAGGTGAAGAACCGACATAAATGGTGCTAGCTGTTCTGTACAAGAGTAAACACAGAATATCATCCTATTATGCATGGAAAATTTCAATTTTCAAAATGGAAAAAAAAAATAATAAATTCACTATTGTGTCAAGTATGATGACATGTTATAACAAGAATTTCATCGAATATATTAATACATATGTAGAGTATAGCAGTATAGCTAATACATATAGTATTAAATTTACCATACCACAGATTTTTGGGTTCAAACACAAGTTGGCCATCTAACTTTGATTGGAATTTCAAGTTGGTCACCCAAAGTCATATTACTCCAATTTAGTCACTGAGCTGTTGTTTCTATCTGCTGTCAAGTTTCATTTGACCAACTAATAGAAAGATGATGCAGATTACCCTACGTATCACCATTCTACCATTACCTACACGAATTCGAATGCTACACATACAAAAGAGGGTTTTTAATTCCTAAAATCATATTTTGAAAATGTGATTTTATGAAAGAAACAAGAAAAGGACAACCATCCCAGCAATCCATGCCTGCCACGCGCTCACCAGCCAAGACCCTTTTCATTGTCCTTGATGGCCCGACTGTATAATTGCCATTTGAATCCGTTGTTATGGTCACACTGGGAATATCCCTCCATCAAATACCCTTAATTCAAGGAATTCAAACAATGGTCCTGTCCGAATAGCCATTTGTTTCCTCGCTCATATTTACAAATTCTTGTAAACTTTAGCTTAAGGATAATGATGACTTCATAATATCAAGCAGGAATTAAATTTAATAAAAAAGAATACCTATCAAAAAAAATTAATAAAAAAGAAATGGCTTAGGTCAAGTTATCATCAAGAAATAACCGATTCACATTCAGGAGGCATTCTGAGTAATGTAGAAGGCTAATTGTGGGAGGGGAGCCATGTTTGACAAGCAGCGGAGGGATGGGAAGCTGCCTGTGGGGGTGAGGTTCCTTTTTAGTACTTTTATCTTATATGAAATCGTATTCAATTCAATTTTATCATAGAAAAACACATTTTGCACATGGCACCAACATAAGAAGTTAATGGTAACATCATTTACTTTTTCATCAATTCAGCAAAAGAAGCGTCCCAGAGATATCAAACTAAGATGAACGAAAGTCCAATCGGTAAGTTGGAACAAAGTGAAGTTGGGAAACATCTGTGTTCCTTACCCACAGAAATTTACACGGGGAGTACATAAAATCATAAGAATGCTTACGCATCCGTTTCCATTGTACTTTCTTTGAAAAGTGATTTAACAGTCTCCAAATTTCCAAACACGAAAAAACAGAGAATTTTATCTGTGCTCATACTTTCACAATATATGCAATGTAATCTACACACATGAATTTCATATAGAAGATTCACACAACCAGACAATAACTTTTGTGAACTAAATAACCGTTAAATCCTAAAAGCATCTAGAAAACGAAATAAAAATTTAGATAGACGGGTAATGAAAACAAACGAGATAACTTTACCCCAAAACTCCATTACTGAGTGAATGAGATAGTGAAAAATCGAAAGTTTGGGGTCTAGAGAATGAATATTAGGTTTTGGAAGAAAGAGTTGTCTGGGCAAATATAGCAGCGATACGGTGGAATTTGAATATTAGGGTTTTGGGAAAAAGAGTGGTGAGGGGGCTAAGTCAGCTAACTTACATTAATACCCATTAAAATTTTCATTTTCATTCTTCTACTCATTTTCAACCACACATTCTTCAATTAAAGTTGTATTTGAACCACATTATTTTGAACAAACGTATTTTGTAATAGTAGATTGATAGAAAATGTGTGATTGAAAAAGAATGAAAAATTATTGATATGATGAAAAATATTATTTTATTGAAAAATGTGTGGTTAAAAATGAGTAGAAGAATGAGAATGAAAATTTTAGGACCTGTCTGGTGCTAATGGAAATAAACAAGGAATGAATTTTATTACCGTTTTTCTCACAACAGGGTCAACATTTGCGTTCATAACGTTCCAAATTCTGATTAATAGTGTTCCCAGACAATGTCTTAATGTGTACTAAACAGGGGCTAAAATCTGATTTTAAACTACCAAACATGGCTTAACTTTATTCATTAGTTTACTCACCCATTATCATAGCTAATTTCGTTTGTACATATGGAAAAATATTTCTGTTGTACATGAAAATTTGACATGACATGCAAAATGTGTGAATCATAGTCACATCCAACTCACCTTCTTCCCCAATTCTAGGTTCATAAATCACATTCTTCCTCAAAATGAAAGAATTTTGATTTCATTCTCCCATCAACAAAATTGTCGAGTTGAAATGGATTCTACCACGTCCCCAATTAATTGAATTTCCACTCTTCGTAGGTAAAGTGCAACCACCACAATTGGAGATTTCTAATCTCCAATAGTTCATGCCAACACCTGATTTTGGTATAACAAGTGATACCCAAACAACTAACTAAAGTACTTCCCAAAAAACAAAAAAACAAAAAACTTATATATTGTAAGAGCATCTCTAAGAAACTTTTTAAACATGAGATACTCTCTATTTAAAAGAGTGAACATTTAAAATCATACTCCAATAGATTCTTTAAATTAACATTTTAATTTAGAGAGTGGATCTAGCTCTCCAAATGATAGAATATGTTATTTGAAAATAGAGAATTTCTTGGAGATGTTCTATCATGTGCCGGAACTTCAAAACTTCAACAAGATGAAAAAGTTGATGATTTCTTCCTCGCCCTCGACAGTGTAAATGAAATTGAACACTTTACTACCCTTCTATTCTTTGCCTTAGCAGCCTTATATCTTGCATTTTTTTGGGCCATTAATCTCCTACAAATATTCAACCATGATTTCAAGTTGCAAATTTTTTGTCTGGGTTTGCACAAAAGCTTCAGTCTTCCACTTTTCCATCATCTAACTATCCAAGCATTGGCATGAAGTAAATTTGGAAGAGTTGGTGGTGGTTGTTGCTATTCGTTTGTTGGATTTCTTTTTGTATGGTTCAATTCGATTAGGAAGAAAATTCTTGTAGACTGATTTAGGGAAGAATATGCTCTGTTTTTTAATTTGGGGTTCAAGGTATTTGATTGGGGAAAATTGGCTTTTGGTAAAAACATTTTTAAAATTAAAGAAAATGTGTGTTTGTTTGAATTGAATTTGACAATCCGGCAGTGAGCAACTTTTTTTTATTCAGTGAGCAAATAGTAACCTAGATAAAGTTTATCACTTAAGGCCTAGATAAATAGTGAGCAAATAGTAACCTACTGATTTAATTAAGTCGACCCTAAGGTATTAAACAAGATATATTATTAAATGGGTCAAATGTATCACTTAAGGCCATCGAAATTTATATTAATGAATAAATTAATTCCATCTTTTATTAGTCTATCACTTAGCGCTATCTAAATTAGTGTTGTCACACCAGTTATGTTAGATATCATATTATTCTAATATACTACTTGGAGTATGATAATTTCTCTTTTTATTGCCCTAGGTTTTTGGGGCGCGGATAAAGTTAGGTGATAGTTCATTGAACTCATATTTGACAGAGTTAAAAAAATATATTTTTAATAAATTTAATAAAAGTTAATAAAATATGTAATTGAAAAGTTGTTAAGTCTCATAAAATAAGCAGTTAAAATTAATTATTATTTAAATTTAAATTTTAAGTCAGACCAAATAGATGCTAAATATTTATAAGGAAATATCAAGTGGCTCATAATCACATAAAAGTCTTGTTTTATATCAATGTCTAAACTCAACATCTATATCCACATTTTTTTTTCTTTTTTCTTTTCTTTTTTTTACAGATTTCAACCTATTAATTGAAATTGTTTTAAGTTCAACATAAAGGGTGTCTGCAAAATATGACTACTCAATCTTTCATTCACACAATCGAATGGAAGGTGCATGTGCACGTCGCTATAATTGACATGCTAGGATCATGCTTCGATTTCTAAGTATGTTGTATGCAAACATAGATAAAGTCAAATTTGCAATGTCCAAATTCAACAAATTTTACGTTATTACAGCAAAAATGACATCCTTAATTCTCAAGATTTCGAGTAATTTTCACTCTTAACACATTGTAGAGTTCGTCCAGATAAAAGTAGTACCTCAATCTCCAACGACCCTCAACCAAAAACTATATTTCATAAGCCTCGAAGCGGTAATTGGACAAAATATGAAAGAATTTTGTACAAAAAAATGAGGGAGAAGATACTGAAATTGGTGCTTAAAATGCAAATAAAAGGCATGTCGATTATTTCTCAATTCTATTGAATTGTATCGCACACCACACTTAATGTCTTTCTATGCAATTAAAAAGGTAAAATGACAAAACCAGTTATCAATACTTAGTCATATATAACGAGTAAAATTCACATTTTTATTATAGCGAAGAAATTAAAGTTCATTGGGTATTTTTCACTATTCGTTTGGAGATTAAAATTACAGAGTATGTTTGGATCGACGAGTGGAATTCTTTGGGTTCCATGGTTTCTATCCAATTAACTATTAAAAAGGAACGAAATATGCAACCATTATTTTATAAAACAATTTATAAATGGAAAACAAGAAAAGAAAAAAAAATAAAATCCTCATAAAGGACTGGCCATCAACAGCTTTCACTTCTGCATGAATCCCCTGTTTTTTTGGTAACTGGACGGCCAAGAAGTTCTCTGCTACCAATTTATGCAAAAACATATTATTATACTAAATTATAGTGTGCGGAAGCTCAAAAATAGCCGGTAATAGAATGTTATAAAGAAAGATATTGTAGACAGCATCCATGTTAACAGTCAGAAATACCATCCAACATAGCACAAGAACTTGATTCGCACTGAATTAGACTGTAGGAAGCCCAAAATAATCTACTCAACGCTACACGGAACAAAACCTAATATAGCGTACCATTTGCCTTAACTCCGCCCAACCACCAAAACTTACAGTGCAAAATCCAAAACGATGTGCAAAAATCAATATTACTTTCCACTGCTGTGCTTAGCCTTTGAGTGGGACTCCAGAGCATTCTCAGAATTAAATGTCCTGCAACAAAAAAAAAAAAATCCAAAAAACATGTTAATCGTGTCATTTCTATAAAATCTCCGGGTAATAATGGATTCAAAACATACCTGTTGCAGCTCTTGCAAGCGTGTGATCCAGCTGATTTCGGAGTCTGCTGGTTTGGCTTGTTGGCAGGAGTTTTTGCGGTCTGTTTGGAGGGGTGAGGTGTGTCTACATGACCACCACCTTTCTTGCTATCTGGAGTATTAGAAAATTAAACATAATCAGTCCAGAGAGGAATAGAACAGTACAAGCAATATATATTTCAATAGAAAAAAAATCCAGTCAGACTGACTAACATGCAACACCCATCAGACTAAAATTGGGTTCAGTTTGGACACTTTTTATAAAACTGAACAGAGTCTCTGTGCAAGTATATATTATTTAAAGTAAACAATAGTCTTACTGTAGACGGGAATAATAAAATGTAAATAAAGAACAAGAAAAATCACCAGTTTTCTGTGGAGTTGCTTTTGCCTTCTTATCTGTAACAGGTGTTTTGGCAGCTGACTCTGCAGGTCTTTTCTTGCTAGGCTCAACCTTCATTAAAATAGAGAATCATCAGAAGGTAAACTAAAACCTTGAGTGCTTTGGAACAAGAAAGAAAACCAAGGAAGGAATTACACACTACCTTCTTTGGTGTCTCTTCATCAGATTCATCGCTGTCATCCTCATCCTGCAATATATACAAAATTGGTAGTATTTAAATAGGACATCAACCAATGCACACAAAAAAAATGTTATGCAACTGACTGAATAGAAGAGTTTCACAGTTTGTCGAAAAATTCAACTGTAATCCTCACAATACCACCTGGTTTACAATGTTCTTACATGTCTCGAATCAAGTTAATAAACTTTAAAGCTAAAGCAAACATTAGAGACAGCACAGCTTGTAATAATAGCAAGAAATTTAAAATCACCTGTAAGAGCAGCACACAAGAAAAAACTACAAATTAAAAAACATACATTGTGATTTACTGATTTTAAACACAGGAGGTAGAGCTTTAACTGTTCACTCCTAGTCTTTCTTAAATACAATAGCAGCTCAGAAGTAGTGATGGCAACGGGGCGGGTTCGGGGAGGGGCACCCCCGCCCCGGACGGGGGTGGGGCGGAACCTTGCCCCGTTGGTATTTTTTTTGTTTTTTTTTTAAAACCAAAAATTTCCAATTAAGCCCATGTTTGTCTACCAT
>CAIGRS010037023.1:0-13954 GCA_903798395.1 Fraxinus floribunda | reverse complement strand
GTTCAAAAAACTAACCTATAACATAAAAATAAAATTGATATAAAGCATGAGAAATCAACCTGTAGAAACCCAAACAGGTAGTCACCACAAGTGACCCCTGGCTTAAGCTCCCAGTCATGGTCAGGTGGTCTATCATGTAGAACTTCAATGAATGTCACGAAAAATCTGTACACATGCATATACAAACTATAAAATTAGAATGAACACCTACGCATGTTGATCTGTACTCCATTTGTTTCCATAAACAGTGAGATCAACATCACATTTCAGTTTTTGCCAAACGTTGCGAAAGACCGTCTTTCGCAACGTTTGGCAAACGTTGTCATATCTTTCTCGTCTCGATTTACAACACACATCCAAACGTTACCGTAGACTGTTTTTGTTGTAGTGAATTTTTTCATACGTGCCACGGCTAGTGCAATGCCTTTTATGTATTTATTTATTTATTTCAATGCCTTTTTTTATAAGTAATTGAAATAAAACCCCTAGTAGATGGTTACATCTAGTCTCTACTTGTTAGTAAAAAAATTCCACACAAATATTCAATATGCACGGAATCAACACATATCTAAATGGCTCTCATCAACGGATCAACCACCCCCAAACTATTCCTTTCAATTGGTTAAGTAATTGTGTTTTAATCATAATCTCAATTTTTTGTCGGTCCATTCTTGTAGGGGCATCTTCAAGGCTTTTGGCCTTTTTGAAGGGAACTTTTAGTTCATGATTAATATAACAAGAACCATTTTTATTGGATTCAAAAGCAGCATATACAAGATGTTTGACATAATTGGTAATACTTGCGTAAATGTTCTACATTCTATGGATGAAATTGTGCCTTTCCATCCATATTCTCAATTTTATAGGTTCTTGGCCGAACCTCTTCACTGATGCAGTAAGGACCCTCCCAATTGGAACCAAGGGTTCCCGAGCTGTGCTCTTTAGAGGGTGGGAACACCCTTCGTAATACCAACTCGTTTAAACGAAATGACTTTTTTTTTTTCAAATTGTAGTACTTAGTCATTTTTCTTTGGTAAATGGCCAATCAGCTTAAGAGTCGTCCCTCCTTACTTCAAGGAGGTCAAGTCCACATCTTTTCATTTTCTCATTGCTTATCTCATTGAAATGTATTTACCGAGGAGATGGCAGACCTACTTCAACAAGGCTCATAGCCTCAGCCCCGTAGGCCATAGAGAATGGGGTCTCTCCCATTGCAGTTCTACTTGTGGTCCTGATAGCCTAAAGTACCTAAGGTAGTTCATCAACCCATGCTCCGTTGGAAGCATCGAGTTTTCTCTTCAACGTATACTTGATGCCTTTGTTGACAGCTTCAACTTTCCCATTTGTTTGGGGGTGATGTGGGGAGGAAAAATATTTCTTGATGCCCAACTCCTCACATATGTTTCTGATCTTCTTGTTATCAAAATGTCTTCCATTGTCTGTTACAATTGAATGGGGTATTTCGAACCTGCAGATGATGTTCTTCCATAGAAGCTTGGAAGTGTTGGCCTCAGTAATTTTGGTGAGTGGTTTGGCTTCTACCCATTTGGTGAAGTAATCGATGGAGACAATCGTGAAACTAGAGTTCCCTCTCCCCTTGGGGAGAAGTCCTATTAGATTGATTCCCCGTTTTCCAAATGGCCAAAGGCTAGATACAACATTCAACTCTTGCGAATGTTGCCTTTGGATAGTTGCGAAGCGTTGACACTTATCACACTTTCTAACAAACTGTTGTGCATCCTTTTTCAAGGCAGGCTAATAATATCCTTGCCTAAATACTTTGTGTGCCAGGGACCATCTCCTACGTGGTTTTCACATACCCCCTTAAGGATTTTCTTGAGTATATAATTCGCTTGTTCTCCACCAATGTACCTGAGTAGGGACAATGGAACCCACGTTTGTATAACACCTCGTCTTGAAAGACGAGTTGGGTAGCTCTCCTTCTGAGCTTCTTCCTTTCCCAAGGGTAGGGTCTGGTCCTTGAGGTAGGATATGATTGCCTTCATCCAAGGTGGAGTGTCTTCAACCCACATTATCGCATCGTTTATGTCAGTTGAAGGTCTGGAAAGATGCTCTATGGGAACAACTGTGAGCAGTTTGGAATCTTTACTACTTGCTAACTTTGATAGTGCGTCAGCATGAATATTCTTGGAGCATGGGCTTTGCACCAGTTCGAATCTCTCGAAGGAAGGGATGAAACTCATCACTAATTTTAAGTATGCTACCATATATTTATCTCTGGCTAAACATTACCATAAACCTGACTTACCACCTGTTGGGAGTTGCTGTTGATGATGAGCCTCTTTACTTGCATTTCTTTTGCCAATCTTAGGCCGCTAGGAGGGCCTCATATTCTGTTGTATTATTTGTGGCTTTGAAGCCGAACCTTATAGTACAAGTGAGCTTGTGTCCCTCTAAGCTGATCAAGATTATCCCTGCTCCTGACCCTGCTTGAGAGATTCCATGTTGGAGGTTCGACAGGTTCCATTTCTGGAATAGGAGTAAATTTGGCCACAAAGTCTACCAAGGCTTCACCTTTGATGGCTACCATGGGCTTACAGATGATGTCAAACTCACTAAGTTCTACAGTCCACTTAAGTAACCTCCCTGAAGCTCTTGGCTTCTATAATACTTACTTGAAGGGGAAGTTTGTTAGCACGTGTATACTATGAGCCTGAAAATATGGCCGCAACTTTCTTGATGTTGTCACCAAGGAGAGAGCTAACTTCTTCATGTCTGGATAGCGAGCCTCTGCTGCCAGAAGTGTTTTGCTAACGTAGTAGATAGACAGTTGGTGGTTATCCTCTTCTCTAATCAGAACAGAGCTGAGGGCCTGGAAAGTCACTAATAGATACAATTGAAGGGCCTCGAGTTCCTTAGGTTTGGAGAGAATGGGAGCCTATCCACTGAAATTTGTTTCCACATTTGAGGACCGTAAAAAAGGGTAGACATATGTCTGTTGCCTTGGAAATGAAGCGATTTAAGGCTGCCACTCGTCTAATGAGGCTTTGTACCTCTTTTAGCTTTTGAGGTGACCTCATATCAATTAAAGTTTTGACCTTTTCAGGGTTCACTTCAATGCCTCTTTGGTTAACGATGTAACCTACGAATTTTCCAGATAACACCCTAAAAGCACATTTCAAAGGATTGATCTTCATCTGATACCTTCTCAAAATCTGGAATGTTTCATTAATATGTGTAACATGATCGCCTACTCTGAAAATTTTCACCAGCATGTTGTCCATATAGACTTCTATGGTTTTTCCAATAAGGTCGGTGATCATTTTGTTGACTAGTCTTTGATAGGTAGCTCCGACATCTTTCAATCTGAATGGCATGACCTTATAGTAATAGAGTCCTTTGTCTGTGATGAAGGAGGTGTGCTCTTCATCCACTGGGAACATGGGGATTTGGTTGTATCTGGAGTATACATCTAGGAATCTAAGCAGTTCATGTCCGACCGTTGAGTCCACAAGTTGGTCTATTCTGGGAAGTGGGAAACTGTCCTTGGGACAGGCTTGGTTTAGATTTTAAAAGTCTATGCAAACCCTCCAATTTTCATTGTGCTTTTTGAGCCTCATATCTTTCAGGGTTGAGGGTTCTTCTCTTTTGCCTATGTGTCATGACTCTTGGATCTATGTTCAGGTGGTAGCGATGATCTTTGAATCAATACCTATCATGTTGCTATGTTTCCAATACCTATCATGTCGCTATGTCTCCAGTTCTTCCATAGGTGCTGTCTGAGGCTCGCATTCAATGATGCGGGGGTCCGCTCTTCCAAGCAAGCTACTCTTTCAGCAGCCACCCCTTCTTCAAGGGCTCGTGTGATATTGAAGACGTCTCCTTCTTCAGGGGCCTCTGCCATATCGACATCTTCCCTTTGTTCAGGGAATTCTATTATTCAGGGATGTCGTTCATGTCAATATCTGTAACAATGACATTGACGATTTTTGTTTCCACTTTCCTTAGAGAGTTTGAATAACATTCCCTAGCGCTTCGCTGGTCTCCTCAGATAGTAACAATGCCATTTTCAGTTATAAATTTCATGCACAAGTGATGGATGGAGGTGACAGCCCATAGTTCCTTCAAAGCTGGCCTTCCAAGCACCCCATGATAATCGAATCAATTATCAACTACCAAGAATTACATGAAGTAGTGAGCGGTTAATGGTGCAATCCCCATCTCTATTGCTAGAGTGATTTTATCCCTTGGGATGATGTTATCTCCTGTAAAGCCATATAAGGGAGAACTCATTGGGGTCAATTCGTGGTCAACTTTCATTTTGTCAAAATTGATCACGAAGATGATGTTGACCAAACTCCCATTGTCCACTAACATTCTTTTTCAAGCTGTTGTGGGCCACGACCACCCTTACTACTAAGGAGTCATAGTGTGAATAATGCACACCTACTACATCCTCATGAGTAACGTGATTGGCAAAATTATTTTGGTGGAGGATTGGTTAACTATGAAGCTTATCAGGGGAGGGTCACTTGCCTCCCTAGCATAATTTCTTTGTGAGTGTTTGGATTCGCCCTCGACATGTGGGCCTCTAATGATTGTATCAATTTCTCTGATAGGTTCTTGGCCATTGTTTGTCGAAGGGCTCCGTCTTTAGCTTTGACCTTCTCTAGGCATTTCTGTATCATTGTCCCTTCTCCTTGGAGGGTTATTTCAATTGGGACGCCTTGGTTCCGTATCCCCAGGCTGTTGGACTTACCTAGGAGGAGCATTTCTTTGGAGACGTCTTTCCCTCCCTTGGCTTGTATTATGGAAGTGTCTTATAACATCCCAACAATTCTCCGTGCGATGGCCATGGGATTGATGGTAGGCACAGTAGCTGGGCGCTTCGTTCCTATTTCTAGGTTCAGCGCTTCACCCCCTACCTCATCCCCTTGATGGGTACCTTAAGTAGGATTGGCGCTGATGCATTTCAGCATCAGGTTTTACTTGCTCATAAACCAAAGTAGGTACTGCATTGAGTGTTACTGTGGCTAATTCTTGTCCATGATTCAAAGGTGTCTGGTGGTCCATCAAGTGGGAAGTAGGGCCTCTCCCTCTTTACATTTGAGGTGGGGGAGACCCTAGCTGGCCCTATTCCGATGGTCTCTCAATTCTTCATTGAGGATTTTCTCGTCTTGTCATTTCTAACAAGGCGTCATAGGTACCAGGGTCCTTGTTCTGCATGTCTCTCCAAAAGAGTGAGTTCATGTCCAAGCCTCCTCTTAAGGTAGTTAATGCTTCCCTATTTATGACCTGTACGTAGTAGGTCATCTCATCAATAAAGCGAGACAAGAAGCTTTTCAGCATATCATCATGTTGTTGTCGCATGTCTGGTAATCGCTGAATGGGCCTTTCTTCTTCTTTGCTTGTTGCAAAGTGTTTTAAGAACGTCTTTTTGAGGTCTGGCCAGCTCCAGATTCTACCTTCTGGTAGCCGTGTATACCAGATTTTTGTTCATCCGCTTAGATTTAAATGAAAGGCTCTACAGGGTGGACGCCTTCAAATTCATATGGGTCTTGAAGCTGTTGATGTACTTTACGGGGTCACCGCTCTCGTCATACTTAGGGATTTTAGGGAGAGTGAAGTGGTTCAGCATTGGAGCATTCCTTATGGCTTCTGAGAAGAGCAAATGGTTATCATCATCGTCAAGGTTGTAGGACCTCTAGGGTTCATCAGATTCCTTATCCTTCCCTTGGTGGGTTTGGAGAGGTGGTTGGGAGCGTTCTACTTCATTCCTGGCCTGGTCCCTTCTCTCACGCTTATTTCTAAGGAAAGGGACCTAAGGTTCTTCCTAATAGGCTGGTTGCTACCTTTCATAATGAAGAGCCTCCTGTTGCCTATTTCTAGGCATATGAGGAGGAGCCGTCATATTTCTAGGCGCGTGGGGTGAGTGAACCTGCCTATTCCTAGGCAACCTCGGGCTTATCCTATCGAAGACATTGGCCAACCTCTGAGGTCTATCTTCTGGCTCGTAATTTGGATGGAAATTGAATGGTGCTTCATATGGTCTTTTCCGAAGCGTAGTTGGTCGACGTGTTGGCCTCGACCTCCCTCTCCTGGGAGGGCTCCATCCCTGCATGATGGCATACAACCATTTGTTTTGGACATCTTCTTCTTCATGGCAATATTCCTGAGGATCAGGGAATGCATTTTCAGGGACTGCATATGGGGGAATAGGGTATCCCCCCTTCATCCCTGCATGTTGATCAGCATCTCTTGCATGGCTAAGTTTTGCTGGGTTATGTTTCTCATGTTTGCAGCCATTGTGGCCATTTCTCTAGTGAGCCTGGCCGTAACTCTGCCTTCCTCTTTGGACCCTCTTCATCTATGTGTTGGGGTCGTGGTCGTGTGGCTGGGGCAACTTGCGAGGGTCCCCTTCTTTAGGGTGTCATCTTGTCCTTTGAGGTGCACTTTTATCCTTCGAACTCATCCTTCTTCAAATATTTAACAAAATTTTCCTTTCTACAAGGGCCAAATAAATGTTGGATTTTGGGATTTTTCAACCCTTCTTTCTTCAAGAACTTCCCTTTTTCAAGGGTTGAGAGTTTCTACCAGTCTTTTCTTCAAAGACATTCATTTTTCAAGGGCTAGGACTCTTCTTGCCAAACTTTGTTGCAGGATAGCTTCTTTCTACGTGTTTTCATTGTTAAATGTATGGTTTCCCACATACGGCGCCAATCTGTTGATCCCAAAAATTTATTTTAATTCAAGACTAGTAGTTAATTTATTTCTTGCGTTTCTTGATTAATTTTGCATATTCATTGCATTATTTAATTGATTGGCCGCCAATTAGATAATTAGTTGCTTGTTGGCAGTTTTGGGAGATTCACAATAAGTTTAAAATGTAGTAAAATTAACATATGTACAATAGGTGTTATGAATAACATTTATCACATGTACAATCATATAAATAATTAATGCATTCTAATCATTCGAATTCAGACTAGGAATAGATTTGGGTCGTGACTAGTATATATTTAATTTATCTTGGAAAATAGAATTAATTACAATAGAGTTATCGATTGTCAAGAATGTATGAACGGAACTAGATTACAAATCAAGAATTGAAATAGATAGCAATAGGCAGATACAAGATCCAATATAATCATTCATAAATTGATAAAAGTCACATATTTACCGCTTTCTTAGANAACTAGATTACAAATCAAGAATTGAAATAGATAGCAATAGGCAGATACAAGATCCAATATAATCATTCATAAATTGATAAAAGTCACATATTTACCGCTTTCTTAGATTAATTTAACATAAAACATAATCAAACTCTCTTTTGTTTACACAATTTGAATTTCGTACATAACTAATAAACTTGAATTAAATTTATTCCCAGTGGGATGATATCTCTTTATTCGTCAACGATCCCATACGCTTGCGGGTTTTGCACGAACACTATACTCAAGGCAAACTTAATATTGAGCAATACTATTTTGGTTTTCTGAATTTGTGGAGTGAGTACTCTGGATTAGTTTATGCTAAGGTCCCTATGATAGCCTCATCAGCACTACATGAGATTTAGGCGGTTAGTAAGCGTGATCAATTTCTTATGAAATTGCGACTCGAATTCGAAGTAGTTCAAGCGGGTTTATTAAATCGTGACCCAGTTCCTTCATTGGATGTGTGTCTGGGTGAAATTTTACTTGAGGAGCAACAACTGGCAACCTAAGCTCATATTGGTGCATATTTTTCCTCATCTAACGTGGTCAACGTTGCATATGTTGCCAAAGGACGACGAAAGGGTAAACTTCAGTGTTTCTACTCAAGGATACAGTCATATTACTCGTAACTGTCCTCAGAAAGTCTGCAATTATTGTAAGCAATCAAGGTATTTCATCAAGGACAGTCCCACTTGACATCCAAAACAGACAGCAAATGCATTTCAAGCTAATGTTCAAGGTATTACTCCAACTGTTCCATAAGCTAGCACCAGTCAAAACGTCGTTATCCCAGAAATGGTTCAACAGATGATTGTCTCTGCCTTCTCTGCATTGGACTTACAAGGTAAGGGTCAAGTTGTTACTTCTCATGGGTTTGTTGATTCAGGGGCATCAAATCTGCATAGGGCTTACAAGGTAAGGGTCAAGTTGTTACTTCTCTTTGATTTGTTGATTCAGGGACATCAAATCATATGACAGACAATACTGACTCTTTGTATAACATTCGACACTATACTGGTACCCAACATATTCAAATTTCTAATGGGAGTACCCTTCCAATTACTATTGTTGGTGACATTGGATCATCTTTTGATAATGTTTGTCTCTCTGAGCATATCTACTAATTTGATTTCAACTGGTCAATTAGTTGATAATAACTTTGATGTACGTTTCTTTCATATTGGTTGTCTTGTACAGGATCAGTGATCGAGGAAGGTAGTCACGAAGGGGCCTGAAATCGAAAGATTGTTCCCATTACAGTTTATTATTCCTGCTGCTATGTCGTTAGCTGGTATTGATGTTGGACTTAAACATGACATTTGGCATAAACGATTAGGTAATCCCAATGTTTTAGTTTTATCTCATTTGTTGAAATGTGGTATGTTGAGTAATAAAGATAAGGCTCGATATTCCTGTTTATCTTTTTATTATGATGCCTATAAACTTGAGAAAAGTAAGATTCTTCCATTTCCAGCTCATGGTAGCCACGATAATAAATATTTTGAAATTATTCATAGTGATGTTTAGGGCGTGACACATGTCACTTCACATGCTCATTATAATTATTTTTTGACGTTTATTGAAGATTTCAATAGTTACACTTGGATTTATTTTCTCCGTTCTAAAAGTGAGGTTGGTACCATCCTTCAAACTTTCGTAGCTTACATTGAAACACAATTTTCTTCTAGTATTCGAATTCTGAGGTCCGACAATGGTGGTGAATATATGTCTCATCAGTGTCAAACCTTTCTACAACAGCAGGGTATTCTTTCTCAACGTTCTTGTCCATATACTCCTCAGCAGAATGGAGTGGTTGAAAGAAAGAACTATCACTTGTTGGATGTTGTTCAGGTTTTTTTCTTGGAATCTTCGGTTCTTCCCAAATTTTGGGTTGAAAAACCCTCTCCACAGCTGTAAATTTGATTAATCGACTCCATGCTCAACATTTAGATTTTGACTCTCCTCATTTCCGCCTATACAATACACATCCTGACTATGACATGATGCATACTTTTTGTTGTGTTTGTTTAGTCCATTTTCCTTCACATGAACGACATAAGATTTCTACACAATCAGTGCGGTGTGCTTTCATGGGGTACAACATTGCTTAGAAAAGTTTTGTGTATTATGATGGTGTTGCCAATTGCTTCCATATCTCTCGCAATGTGGTTTTTCTTTGAGAATCAGTATTACTTTCAACAACATCTATCTTCTAATTCGACCCCCCTCATTAGCTTTGAGGATTGCTCTCATCCTATTGACCATTTTAAACCAGATGTGATATATCAGAGATGATGGCCTCCAGCATTACAGCCCCTTCCCGATTTCAATCCCGATCCTGATCCTATTTCAGTCTTTCATACTCTAGGCGGTCCACTTGTATTACTCATCCTACTGATCGGTATGGTTTCTTTGCAACTTTATCTCAATTCACAGTTCCTACTTCTTATTTTCAAGCTGTTGCCCAACCCTGTTGGGAAAAAGCTATGCAAGAGGAACTTCAAGCTCTTCAAGAGAATCAAACATGAGATATTGTTCCTTGCCCTTCTGGCATTAAACCTATTGGATGTAAATGGGTATATTCTGTTAAGTTTCACTCTGATGGATCACTAGATCACTTTAAAGCTCGATTGGTAGCTCTCGATAATCGTAAAGAATATGGTATAGATTAGGAGGAAACATTTGCCCATGTTGCCAAAATGACAACGGTTCGTACCGTTATTGCTATAGCTTGCCTCTAAAGGATGGTCTTTGCGGCAAATGGATGTTAAGAATGCTTTCTTATATGGCTACATTAAGGAAGAGATTTATATGACACCACATGTAGGTCTCTTCTCCTTGCCCCTCTTTCATTGTTTGTAAGTTAAAGCGCTCACTTTATAGGTTGAAACAAGCTCCTCGCGCTTGGTTCGGCAAGTTTCACTACACTCTCCTTGGTTTCTCGTTTACTCATAGTCAATATGATTCATCTCTCTTTATCTCCAACACCAAGGTGGGTATGGTGCTTCTTCTTGTTTACGTGGATGATATAGTTATTACAGGGACTGACTCTGGATTCATATCTCACCTTCAAGATCAACTTAAGGAGTCATTTCATATGAAGGATTTTGGTCCTTTACAATATTTCTTAGGACTTGAGGTGCATTCGAGTCCAGTCGGGACTTACCTACATTAACATAAGTATACATAGAAGTTGATTACCTTAGCTGGGCTTCAGGATGATAAATATGTTGATACCCCTTTGGAGGTGAATGTGAAATATCGCAAGGAGGAGGGTGATCTTCTTCTTGGTCCTTCTTTATATCATCAATTGGTGGGTAGTTTAAATTACCTTACTATTACACGACTAGATATCTCTTATGTTATCCAGCAAGTATGTCAGTTTATGCATGATCCACGATACCTCCACTTGGTCTTACTGGGTACACCTAATAAGGGCATTTTCTTTCTTGCCAACTCTCCTCTTGAGCTAGTTGTTTATAGTGATGCTGATTGGGCCGGATGTGTAGATACTCATCTCTCAATTACATGTTAATGTATATTTCTTGGAAACCGCTCATTTCGTAGCAAAGTAAGAAGCAAGATTGTGTATCTAAATCTTCCACCGAGTCTGAGTATCGTACCTTCTCTGAGATTGTTTGGCTTCAGGGTCTTCTAGCGAAACTTGGTTATCCTCAACTTGGGCATACTCCTCTTCATGCTGACAACACTAGTACCATTCAGATTACTGCTAACCCCATGTTTCATGAGCACACTAAGCACATTGAAATAGATTGTCACTCTATACGTGAGGCTTATGATGGTCATCTTATTACTCTTCCACATATCACATCTGATGTTCAGACTGCTGACATATATTTACCAAGGTGATGACTCGACAACGAGATCAATTTCTTGTAAGCAAATTGATGTTTCTCGATCGTCCAAAATCAATTTGAGGGGATGTTAACAAGATTGAAGAGATTGCGTAGATTGAAGAAGATTACGCCCAAAATTACGAGGATATTCTTGCACATATATATATTTTTACCATACATAGAATTACCATATTTATATTATTCGTAACTATAAATTGAAGGCATCTTTAATGGAAAATTCATTCAGCCAAATCTATTTACAATGTCTCCTCGTGCTCGGGTCTCCTCTCCCCAACAACTTTTCCTCGAGTTTACAGCCAAAACCTCGTACCATGCAATCCTTGATTTATTAGGACTCTCCTCCATGTCAAAACTTATCGAAATCTAAAAAACGGAGTCTTTCTGCTAGTATGTTACCCCATCCTGAAAGGATTCTACAACCAGAATTTCATCTATATCCAAACACATAGGTGATACAAAACCAATCAAGTTGCAACTTCCAATCACGGTAGAACTCCTAGAGATTTCAACAGTGTAATCCAACTAGAAATGCACTTCCTACTTCTATAAATGTATCATTCCAATTCATTATCAAGGTACATTTTTACAAAAATTTCAGCATATATTTTCACAAATTCTCTCTCTGGCTTAAGCATCGGAGGGGCGACAAGGACACACCTCGAAGCCTTTGTTTCAGGTACCGAAAGATCTCGTTCGTGCTCATTCTCAGTCCTCGAGCTCGAAAATCAACATGTACGATTTTTGGTAGCATTACTATTCAACCATCAAGCAAGTACAACATGAACGATATGACATTTATGTATGCATAACTTGTCTCTCTAAAGGTTGTCAAAACAAATTGTTTACAAATTGCAGAATTCATAATCACACACCTTTGCAGATTTTGCAAATAATTATCATATCATAGGGTAGCTATTTTCTTGTTCTACTAAAAGTTGGCACTATTTCTAATTTAATTGAAGATTTGTACCTTACAGCAGTGATAGTAGCAAAAAAGAGCAAACAATAGGATAAATCGCATTTCACTAGACAGACAAATTAATATGAGAAAATGAAAGGTTTAGTTACAAATTCTAGTAATATGCATTCCTCAGAAGATCTTACTACCAAACTGTTCGGTTTCACGTCTGTTTTGGAAGGAGGGGTATAAGACTTGCACAACAGACTTAAAAAAATAAGGAGTCATTTGATGACCAAAGTTTCTATTTATTTTCTTTTCTTAATTGCAATCCCCAAATCCTGTAACTATCTTAAGATCAAGATTCTCTAGAATGTGTAAGGGGAAAAGCATCATAGTGACATATATCATACCTTTCATACAATTTGTTGAAAGACCTATAGTATCATAAAAAGGAAAAGGCGCTTAAAGAAAATGGTTTTAACATATTGGATTTCAAACACGTATTAAAAAATCCATTTTAGTTTCTCTATAAGAAATAATTTGGTTTATGAATGTAGCGTAAACATTTACTGAGCTTCATATTATAGTAGTTTCTTCCGATGAATGCATATCTTATCCTAAAAGGGAAAAAAAGGTCAAGGTAATACATGGGACATATTCTAGTCAATAAAGCTCTTATGCTTCAGTAAAACTCGTCAGCTACTTAACCACTCCCAACCAACAAAAAATGTGAAAATGCTTAGTAAAGAACACTCGTATTGTACCGATGTGAGAATGCTTTGTTCCAGTTGTTACTGTTGCTACCATTATAGTTTCCTTTGAAGTTACTCTAATGGGCACCTTGATAGGCTCCTCCCTTATTCTGAGAGTAACGCTCTCCTCCATTTCAGTTTGAGCTGGGTCTGTAAGGTCTGTTTCCACCTCTAATAGATTGACTATTTCTTGAAGGTCGATCTTTTCTCAATTTCAGTTGATAGTCACTTAGACATTTGGTGGCTCCCATGGCCGCGCTCAAATCAGTAACCTTCTGTCTCTGAAGCTCCGAGCATGTCCACGATTTCAACCCTGAAGGTGAATAACTTATCATTTTCTGACATATCTCGAGTATTCAACACATGTCCTAAAAAGACTTTCACGTACTCCTCGATAGAGCTTGTATGTTTCAGTTCTTGTAGTGCCCGTCGTGGCTCATATTCCACATTTTCGGGGAAAAACTGAGATCCGATCGCTTCCTTAAGGAGATTCTAAGAATCTATTCGGACCATGTTGGCCTGAATATCAGCATACTTTGTCCGCCACCATAGTTTTGCATCTCTACCAAAACACATGGTAGCTATTGAAACCTTTCTTGATTCGTCTTTGATCGAAGCCACAAGAAAGTATTGTTCCATATCAAACAAGAACTTATCAACTTCTTTTGCATCGTATGTCCCTCCGTAGGTACACGATTCTAGAATTCTGAGCCTGTGTACATGCTCTTATGCGGGAGCTTGCCCATTGCCTACTGCACGTTGAAGAACTAGTAATTGAGCTCTCAACATTTTCATTTCATCCTGCAAATCATACAGGATAGCAACAGCTTCACTCATTGCTGTGTAACCCCTTCGGCTTTCATCCAGTTGGATGTGTAATTCCCAAATTTTTGACTCTACCACCTCAAATTTTTCCTTGAGGCCCTCTACTGCATAGCACAACCTAGTACTTGTCACCTCAAGCGCATCTACGCGCTGTTTCGTATTCCTCTTTTGAGTATCTACCACTTTTGTGGTGTTTGAGGAAATTGATCCATAGCTTTCTTATTGAGGGTTGTGAGCCGCAGCTATGATACCAACTATCACGGGATGCATTTCTTCTTAGCACAGAAAGGGACATCGTACGGCAATAGTCTGCTCCGCTAAACTACCTTCCGTCTTTTCTTAATCGTTTCGGGACGAAAGAAAATTTGATTACAATTTGTAAAAAGCTTGCAACATAAAATTGAAATGCATTGAAAGTAA
>CAIGRS010037005.1:0-25073 GCA_903798395.1 Fraxinus floribunda | reverse complement strand
ATTAATATCATGGAATAAGGACATAATAAACAATTAACCATGAAAGCAAGAATTAATCAAAATAAACAATTTAATTTATAAAAGAGTAAACAGAATTTTTAGGTAATCATGATTTTATCACAAAAATACCCTGGATAACTTAGAATAAAACAATCTTTAATTTTGAATCTCTTCAACAATCTCGGAACATCTCCTCCAAAAATTTCTTGTAATCTTGCTTCATGAATTTGATGTTTATGATATGGAGTTTCTTTATTATGTTTCTCTATTTTTGGGAAATGTCATTTGTGCAATCCAAAGTGTACATCATTGTTGATATTTGATGGGTTGGAAAAATATGATTGAAGGAATTTTTTTTTCTTTTTTATTGTCAAAAAATATACGCATAATAATACTCAACAATTATTGTAATGTCCAAGTATTTTAATTCCTATGTTATTTATTACTATTTACTAATTTACACCAAATCTTTCAAAATCAATATAAATGACAAACATGTATTAATCGTTAATATCATGAAATAAGGACACAATTAACCATGAAAGCAAGAATTAAGCAAGAATTATTTTGACCTTTTATATATTTGATGTTGTTGTCCTCGTTCATTGATTCTTTGGAGATTAAAATTAAATTTTTAGCAAAGTTTGATAAAAATTAATAAAATATGTTATTATAATTAATTATTAATTTTGATTTAAATTAAAATCTATATTTTATGAAAATTAATAAAATATGTTATTATAATTAATTATTAATTTTGTCCTTGTTCCCAAGAAATGAAGAAAATTGTGAGTCAAAATGAGTGTTATAAAGTTAGGATAAATTAAGTCTCTATTTTGTGGAAATTAAAATCTCGATTTCACAATGTCCACAATTAATGCCAATCATAAATTTCATTGGATCCACAACTTTTCAACTACATATTCCATCATTTTTTATCAAAATCTAATAAATATATAATTTTAGTTCCCACGGAATAAGGGCTAGTAGCACTTGTCCAAATAAAAATTAAAAGATTGGACAATACTTCAGCCAATAAATCAAAATAAAAGACCGTCTAAAAATTCAGTCAAAATTAATCGCTATTATTCACATATTTTGTGAGACCATTAATATTTTTCTTATTGTTCATCTTAATTTATGCCAGGGTGGCCAAATAAAGAAAAGGACAAAAGTTGGGTTCATCTAATGTGGAGCAACTTAGTTGGTCGCAGCATATCCCTTGGAATATTTGCAAACACATGGGAGAAGTAAGCAAATTTTATAATCCCAATTCATGTGTTAATTAACATTTTAATAATTTATTTGAAACTTATTTGCGCTTTTCAAAAAAAATTGGGACTATGGTTGCAATTAATTTTTTTCTTTTTCTCTTTGCTTTATTTAAAGGGAAGAGTATGCACCTGTTTGACACCCATTTTTTTCTCAATATATTTCTCTTTTTTCATTTTAACCACACATTCTATTAATAAAATAATATTACACATAAATCCAAAAATCTTCATTATTTTTTAACCACACAATCTTTCATCAATCACTATTCCAAAAATTATTTTTCATACAAAATTGGTGTCAAACAGGGGCTATATTTGTTATTTCATAATTTTTAATTGAGAAAATGAATAAAAATGACCTTTTACGCAATGAAAGGTAAAAACATGGGTGAAAATGACAAAAAATAGAAGGTAATGACGTTTTCCACAATGACAGTGAATGGTGGGAACATTATGTGCTAATTACCCTTTATTTTGTTAAACATGATTTTTCATATTGCCAAACATGATTTAAAATAAGTTACGTTCAATTAATTATTATTTATAAAACTAATATTTTCATCATTATTTAACCTTCCACCATCTAGTATTAATACTTTTTGTTAAATCCCTAACATATGTTCAATTAGATTATTGATAAAACTTTCATTATTGCAATTGTGGTGAAGTTTAGTTGATATCAGAGTTTTAAATTTAAATATCATGATATTCGATACTTTTCTTTCTCTTTTTATAGTTTTACCTTACATAATGAATTTCTTCCTTATTCATATAATGCCAAAAAAAAAAAAAAAAAAATCAAAATTAAAAAAAAAAAANNNNAAAAAAAAAAAAAAAAAAAAAAAAAAAAAAAAAAATCAAAATCAAATTTTTTTTAGCACTATAATTGGTCCAAGTGTTATTTTTACTCAAGACTTTGCTATTTCCGATCTTTTGATTGAAATACAATATTAATACCCGCTCTACAAAATAACAAAAGACATTGCAAAATTAATACTATGATTGGTGGAAGATAAAGAAATGTCATTACGACTATTTTCTTTCATGGTTGACATGAAAATAACAAAAGACATTGCAAAATTAATACTATGATAGTAAATCAAGACAAATACAAGCATAGTAATTTCTTGAATTTTATTGAATTCTCGTTCATCGTGTTCGTGCTCGACCCTAGTTTATTGCATGTAATAGACTTCAATTTTTTCCCTTTCTCGACAAGACTAGAAGTTTATATTGTTTCTTGAAAAACAATGATTTACCTAAATTTTTTTTTTCCTTTTTAATTCTCTTGTTGGTATAGAGCACACATAGCTTAGCTTAAGTATGCTCATATAAAGCTCAGATCAATTTAAACAAATCCAGTCGGTTTGATTTTGGATTGGGCTCAAAAATAGACAGACTCATACTCACCTCTAGTCTGGTGGGCCTAAAAATGAATGATCGGGAATTTCTACCTGCCTCTAATTCTTGGTGCGGAAGAAGAGTCTTTTCTTTCATTGTTAATATTAATAAAATAAAAAAATTGATTATCAATCACATATTTTATCAATTTTTATCAAAATTTACTCATTTTTTCTTAACTTATTTTTAATTATATATTTTCTCAATAAAATAATTTTGCACGTGAATTTTTATTTTTTACTACCTTTTAATCACTCAATATTCAAAAAAAAAATTTATTATTTTTTACGTCTCAAACAAGGGCACTTAAAAAATAATTTGCCAAACTAATCCATCTCTAAGTGACCGTTAGTGACATATTGTTGATGCACATTAACTAAAGCGGGAAAATTTTCAAATTTTGAAATTTAAAATTAACCCAATTAGAACGTTACATTTTATTTAATTCCAAAAATAACCTTTTTGTTGAATAAAAATAAATACATCCTCTCCCCCGCACACACCTCTCTCTCACAGATATATTATCACATGTATGTGCTATTTCTTCAGTAGATGCAAAATAAAGAAGTACATATTTGGGCTTTTCTTTGACTCTTTTTTGAATTTATAATTGTCTTTTTCAGACGATTTAATCAAGAATCAAGAAATCGTGAAATTTGGAGGCGAATACGAAATGGGTCAGATCCAGTACTCAGAAAAGTACTTCGACGATACCTACGAGTACAGGTGTTTT
Organism: Fraxinus floribunda; assembly: GCA_903798395.1. Classification (NCBI taxonomy): domain Eukaryota; kingdom Viridiplantae; phylum Streptophyta; class Magnoliopsida; order Lamiales; family Oleaceae; genus Fraxinus; species Fraxinus floribunda. The sequence continues at coordinate 21,665 of CAIGRS010037005.1, read as the reverse complement.
TCTAATTTATTTGAATTATTTGTTTTTGTAATTGTTATGTTGTTTGTTGCCTGAGGATAATCTTGCATTTTTTGTGTAATTTCGGAATTTTCAGGCACGTTGTTCTTCCTCCAGAAGTGGCTAAATTGCTTCCCAAGAATCGTCTTCTCTCTGAAGTAAGTTTTTCATAATTAGGGTTAACATTTTTCAGCGAAAGCTGCTTCTTTGTGTTAGTTAATTGAAAAATGAAAATGCCGAGAAAATTAGGTTTTGTAATTCTTTGATTTATTTTTTGTCGAAATTAAATGCATTCATTAGTGAGCTGTGTTTGATAAGTATAAATATAATTGGTAAGCTTTTTGTAAATAAATATTGGAAAAATTGCTCAATTCTTGATTCAATTGCTTCATCCTATCAAGTTTTTACTATTTTCTGCAAAACTCAATAGAGGATCACAGCAAACTAAAAATTATTGTCTTCAGGCATAATGATTGCGGTTGGATAAATAAAAAATTTAAATCAAGTTTATATAAATGTCTCTATTATCTTCATTCATGTAAAACTTAGAAGTGGGTTTTTGTAAATTTGGGCTTCTCAATGTGGCTTGATTTTGTCATTTTTAGAATGAATGGCGCGCGATTGGGGTTCAGCAAAGTCGTGGGTGGGTCCATTATGCAGTTCACCGTCCTGAGCCACACATCATGCTCTTCAGGAGGCCACTGAACTATCAACAGCAGCAGGAGAATCAAGCTCCGCAAATTCTTGCCAAGTGAATAATCCTTCCTCTGGTTTTCCTGTTGCTGAAATTCTCATTTCTGCTAGAAATGAACTTACCATATAAGATTTTACGATATTATGAAATTCGTGTTCTCTAGGTGAATGTTCTAAGTGTTCGGAGATATCTAGTCCAGGATCAAGTGCTGAAAATCTGTTTCAATGATTTTGATTCCAATCTATGGTAATTCAAATTTACTATTTGTACTTCAGATACTTTCTTGAATGTTCCAATTAATTCTTTAGTGTCAAGGGATTATGACAGATTGTATTGCTTTAGTTTTTATATACATATATCTTATGTCGCTTGGTGGCTTGTCGCTTGGTTGCTGATGCTCAGTTTTTGAATGTTTTGGGCCAAAGATTTTTCATACCTGCCTATTTGTGTAAATCATTCCCACTTTTGGTGATGTTAAAATGCTAGTAGAAGTTTTTGAATTGGACAACTTCTTGCTGTTTTCAAATGTGTCATTTTGACAACAATGGCCAATATGCATCCCAGTTTTTAGTTTTGCCGTTGAATTTTATCATATCGAAGCTTTGTGTCGAATGGTGTAATGAGAAAAGATGATTAATTTTACTTGCAAGTTTGCCATTTTCTTGTCTTGTGATTGCAAAATCTTTTATGATCTTTGGTGTTGATTCTGTCGATGATTAGCTATTAGTAAAACTTTTCGAATTTGCAATTTGATTTTCAGATTCATTGAATTGTTCATTGGGAAAATTTTGGAACTTTTTAGCATCTCAAGTGGTTTCAGTGTATGCTAAATCTTTTTATAGATTAGGTCAACCATTGATGAGGTTCTCGAATTTGTTTTTCACTTTCAATTTATGCAGGTGATGAGAAATATCTTGTTTAATTTAGCCTATATTTATAAATTGTTTATAAACGCTCATTCACTTTTTCTTAACACATTTTAAGGAATCTACAAGTATTACTTACATAGACACCGCTCATTTTTTACTGTATATAGTTTAAACCATTTGTAACTTTCATAACTATTGTGTATTCTATTCAATATGTTGTGTGATGGGAAGGTCGTGCCTCTCACGCAAGATTAGCTTTATGGCTTTGAGTGTAATTTGTCTGCACTATATCCCTCGGTTCAATTGAGGTGTATACTTATTTTTCTGGCTCTATCTAATATATTTAATATTATTTATTGGCCTCTTTCTTTTTAAACTAGTTGTCTTCTAGCCTAGGACGAATCTCAAGTTCTAAAAACTAGAGGAAAAAAATGAATGGAGAAGAAAAACAGAGCAAGTGTGGGTAGTCCTCAGAAGACATGCTATCCACTTTTTCCTTCAAGGTTTCATTAACATGTTAGTTAGGATTGGAATGAGCTAATAAAATAGCCCATACATGCTTTTCACATCTCATTTAGCAACTAAGCCAAGTTTTTAGTGGGCCACTGAATTAAGTAGCCAAGGAACTCTCATTGACCTTCTACTATTTCCAATATAAACTTTGCTTGCAATGTTGGTAGTCAAGTTGCTTTTCTTGGCAAATTTAAAAAAAAGGTTTAATCCGTTGCCACATTGACGGGTGGGGTAATATAACTCATCGTGAACAGGAGATCCATTCTACATGTTATAAATATGTCTTACTATATTTATGAGTACACAATGTATAAGAATACAATTTGAGTAGTGACTGATGTGTTCAATCTTAAACCACTTTATTAAAAAGATAAATATTTTTGTAAATTGTAGTAATGGTAGTCCTCTACTATGTGTGCTTATCTCAATGAATCTTCACAACCTCCCAATATCTTTTGTATTTTTGACAACTCAAGCAAGTTTACACATGCTTGGCTTAACAAGAATCACTTAAACGCGCACATAACAAACACTTATAAGTTATAAGTCATAAGTTACTTAAGCCACCCACCCCAGCTCCCATCTTGTGTGTAGGTTTGGTGAAGGAAAGAATCAACTCCATGATAAGCTAGTGGAACCAAATATCTCGTAACACAATATGAAGACGTCCGATAGAGTAGACAATATTGAATTAATAAATTAATATCAGTTACAAAATACCAATTTTTACTTTCATTAATCTTTGTCAAGTAATGAAAAATACGTTGAAGGAAATGAAGTTTTTATTTAACCCATGTTTGGTTTAGATACAAATCAAGTTTTTAGTAGATTTTGACAAACGTTGCTGGAATGTTTGATTGAAAAGTTTTAAATTTCACAAAATGTGCGGTTAAAATTAAATACCGACTTTAACTCAAATTTTAATCAAAATTTTTAGTTGAACCAAACGGAAACTAAGCTTTATTTATCATTAAAAACATATCAAGATCCTACAACCTAATCCATGACTTTAGTTGTGCTGCTGGTTATGCCTAACCATACCAAATAGCAATGCCAGGGTGGGGTAGGGTAGGTTGGATAGTAAAATGAAAAAGATGCCTTACTTTTCTTGAATGAAAGGCAACTATGAACACTAACCACTTGCTCACTCAAAGAATTGTATTTCAGCATTACATAAAAACAAATAAAGGGTTCAAAGATTAGTTAATTAAATAATAACACTTAGTATTGGCAATCCAACAAGGCCATGGCCGAGAAGACTAGACCTTGATGGTTGGAAGAAAATTGAAACTTCGACCCCGGCGCCGGCCCGAACCCCAGCCGGTGACCGTCTTCTGCCGGAGCCGGAAGGTTGAGATCCATTGCAGTAATATTTCTAGGCTTTTCACCATCGTTGGATGATGATTCATTAACTCTTGTACTATTAGGGTTCCTATGTCTTCTCATGTGTCCTCCCAATGCTTGTCCTGATGAAAACTCTGAACCACATATTGAACACTCATGAATTCTAGGCTTATTATGAGTATAACAATGGAAACTTTTGTGGGATTTCTCTTCTTCTTCTTCTTCTTGATAGCCGGACCGGGCGCAGACCGGAGCTTCTTTTTGATCATTTTCCGATGGTTTCAGCTTCTTGTGACTTGCTCTATGGCCTCCTAATGCTTGAAATGATGGAAAACTTCTATTGCAAGTTTTACATTCATAACTATATACGCTATCTTTGGTCGCTGATGTTGCATTTTTTGGTAGTGAAACACCACCTTTTGCCAAAAGGATTAAACAATTGGCCATATCTTCATCTTCCTCGGAGTTCGTAGAAATTGAGGTTGTGGGAGAGGAAACGAACGAATATAACTCACCTCCTCCTCCTCCGTCTCCGCCTATTGGGGCGGTGGCGCCGCTTGATGACAAGGTGGAGGATGATGGCCTTTGCCGCTTGGTACGTTTCCCTTTAACAATAAAATGATCATTGGACCCTAAATACTCTTCCAAGATTTCCATATTGGATCCAAAAATTGCCCCAGAAAGGGCTTAGAAAGAACTAGAGTGAGAGAATGAAGAGTAGTGTGTAAAAGTGTAAGAAAGTGATGAAAGAAACTATGATGCGATTGTGTGTGTTGCTATTCATATGTATATACAGTGAACCTTAAGAAAGTATTAGCCTATGTTTGCTATCAATTAAAATCTAAATTTTAATTTAAGTTAAAATCAATAATTAATTTTATCCACATATTTTATTAGTCCTATAACTTTTCAATCACATATCTCATCAACTTTTATTAAAATTTGCTAAAAATCTAATTTTAATCCTCCACCAAACAGGGACTTAATCTGAACCCTTGTGAACATTCAATGTGAACCGTTATCAAGTTCAACATATTAAACATGCGATGATAGTCTTAGTGTCTCGAAAAAATTTCTAATAAATAAGTTTTACATCCACAATTCTATTAAACGATAATCTTCAACAACACACAAACGCATAGTATGTAGTATAACGAATAAAATTTTATCTTTTTAAATTATGTTTATTAATCTAATGCATAAAATATTTGTAAATGATGGCTTTTATTTATGCATAATGGAGCTAGAAACACACCTAGAAGCAACCAAAAGATGATTTTGGAGAGGTTTGCAAGTAAAGAATAATAAAATATTCTTTTATTCAATTAGTATAGTTATAAAATTAAAATTAATAATTTAAAAAAGTGTAATATAAAGTACATTTTAAATTCTATTATATAAGTTCAGATCTGATATAATTACAAGATAAATTATTTATTATTAGAGTAATTAATTAAGTTCCTTAATTTTCTTATCCACTAGTCAAGACTCAAAAGTAAGTGGGTGGGGTGTGATGGTGGTGGTTGGGTGGTTGAAGCATATAAGGTGGGGGTGGCGCCGCCGTGTTGTTTGGGTGACGACTGACGAGGTAAGTAACTTATTCATCTTCCAATAATTTTCTTAAATTTTATTATTCACTTCTTAAAGAAATGTGATTTTTTAATCTTTTTTTTTTTTTGCCTTTCATGAATTGACTTTTGAATTATAATATGAAACATGAAAAAATACGTAATAATTGAAAGTATCACTAATTTTAAATATGATTTAGAAATTATAATTCATGTGTAGTCGTAAATGTCTTATGATATCGATAAAATTTATTAAATTTAAGACAGACAAATCAAAATTAAATCTTTTTTTCTCTTGACTACTTCCTTCTTTATCTTAATATTTTACATTTAAAAACTTGTAAGTAAAACTTTAGAAGTCAATTTCTTGCGTTTATTTCTCTTCTAAGTCGAATCATTCTTCCAGATTATGAGCAAAAGGCTTGAAAGAATAAAAAATAAATCAACAAATTTCAGTCTTGAATCCATCATGATTTATTATTATTATTATTGTTGATGCCAAAAATCGTATATGTTGATCCCAAGCTCGACGACAGAGAATGAGCCCGAACGAGATCTCCTGGTACCTGAAACAAATGCGTCAAGGTTTGGTCTCGTCGCCCCTCCGATGTTTAAGTCAGAGAGAGAATTTGAAAAAAGACGTGCTGTAAAATTGTGTAAAGAACATACCTGAATAATAAGATTAGGTTATGTATTTATAGATGTTGGAGGGGGAGTTCTGGAAGGACTTAACTTCGTGTAGTTCTAGTTATCTTAGGTGTTTATATTGTATTAGAAGTATACAATTCGTGCAAGGGTAAAATTTGTAATAAATTAAGAGTTTGTACTTGAGTATGATTAGTATTCCCAGGCCTGACCTTATAATGGACCCGACCTTTGAATTAACCCATTTGGAGTGGGCCAAGATCATGCATACATGCCAAGATCATGCATACTAGCCCGAGTTCGGGTCAAGCAGCTCGAGCTCGGACCTACCATATTTTTTCCTCATCAATTATTATTATTATTATTATCATCATCTATTTTATTTTATATTTTATAATTTTAAATTGCATTTAAAAATAAATGAGTAAAAGGAGAGTAAATATGATTCTTTTATCCCCTTCTTGGCTCGGCCTCACACCATCCCCAACCCACACCGTCCACCTGGAATCTCGAAAATTCCCAACTAGGCGAGGCATGGGGAGGGTTGTCCTTACCAACCCCATTGGAGTTTCTACCATCTAAAATGACGTTATCAATGACCTAATTAGTCTTCATTCGTACCATTTGAGCCATATCTGGATCTCAGCACACATCCTATTTTGATCGAGCATTCATTTAAATTTTGTATCGTATCTAATTTTGATCAATATTTTAATTAAATATTTCAATTATTGTGTTTAATATAAAATTCTCCTTTCATTCCCAAAGTCAACTACCATTCATTAATTCTAAAAGAGCTTTATTAATCTTTAGTCGACTATCATTTCAATTATTAATCTTTAGTCTTAAAGAGCTTTGTTATTTTCTCAAATAGTGCCATGTATTTCTTCTATGAAATTCCGTGTAATAAATATTGTGTTTAAATTGGTTTAAGTAAAATTATCTAGATTTAGATATATATTTGGACTCTTTTAATTTCTTAAGAAAAAAAGTTATGGGGTAGCCAAACCCATTTCCCATTTTACCTTAATTGAATAATTAAACTTATACTTTATTTCCGGCCATATCACCCATCATGTGTGTTAGCTTGACAAGGGAAAATATTAATAGCTCTAAAGTCAAATTTATTTGATGTCATGTCAAAATTTGTATCATTTTTCCATTTGTCAAGCTTATGAAGTTGAGTAGAGTAACGTGATCGAAATAAAAGTATATACTAAGTGACCCCAAGTTGGGTAGAGTAACTTCATTGAAATAAAAGTCTGAACTAACTGATCACGTTATGAAACAGTACAAAATTCGTACTTACCCCACCCCACCCCACCCCTCTCCTCACCTCACCTCACCTCCCCTCCCCGCACCCTTCTCTCTCAAACACATGCTCAATGTCAAGTTCTAGTAATAGTAGTGGAATTAGTGAAGGAGAACCACTTAGTGAGGTGGCCCATTAACAACTTTCAAAGACTTTATGCCAACTCCCACCCAATATTAGGTTCTAAATTATGGCTTTTACTCAACTCTTTACTACTTACATACACTATTTTCAACTCTCAAACTTTGCTAATGAGATGTTAACTCTTAATCAATCCCTCAATAGCCCTCTCCCCACTCTTAATTATGCCATAAAAATTTGGCAATCTTCATGTGTCCTTACCATGTTCATTCAGAGCCCACTTGTCTATTGTTCAAAGTTTCAAGAAAACCCAAGAGGCATGTACCACAACAAACTTGATGTTACTAATTATCATGCGAATCTAACTTTCGAAGTTTCAACCTTTGAGTTTCGACTCTCTTATCATTGACTTTTGAATGAAAAATTGAAAAATCTTTTAATTGTGTTCGTGTACAATAATTAAGAAAAGTAGCGTGAAAAGCATAATTTACAAAGGTGTACGTGTTTAGACTTAGATAGTGGTATGATTTTGTCTTTTTAGATCTTCATTCATCGAGTCATACATGCACTCTTTTTTAACTTATTCAAAAGCTTGTGTATAAGACACTCAAGTGGAATATAAAGACAACTGAATTAGCTTAAAATTCAATTGAAAGCTAAGAAAAATTGTTAGGAAATATTCCCAATCACAAAAATAGTCCTACCTAATACCCAAGATTAGAAAGCAAATTGATGTCAATTATTTAATTAATTGTTGAATTTTAAGTAGTTCTTCATCAGAATATTAGTGAAGTTTTGCCATCATGATCGTCCCGTTATGATCGGGTCATTCATTTTATACATGCTAAGTCGACGATTGAAAATGTACGTGAATAACACTATATTCGGGCCAAATTAAATTTTTCTTTTTGCTAAAATAATTAAATAAATAATATAACATAACCCAAATAAGGGAAAAAAAACTTGAAAATACCTTATATTCTTTCATAATATTTTTTTCAATATTATTTTTCCAGAATGATTCCTCTATTATTCAACGATTTGAAAGGAAAAACTTTTATATTAATTATCAAACTTGGGAAAATCGATTTAACATGAAAATTTAAGCATTTGAGTACTTTCATGTCAAACATCCTCATTCTACATTCAATTCAATAAAATTAGTACGAAAATAATTAATTTAAGCAAAATCAATCCTCAACCTACATTGAAATTAATTCTGCATAAATTGAGTTATGATTTGCTAACTTGATTTCAATTTTTTAAATTGAGTGTCGATTTTGCTAATTCGAGTTTTGACTTTTATATCACCGAAGCATTTATATATTTTTTATTTTTTATTTTTTTTGCAACAAAGTAAATGTGCTTTGTGGAGAACAATCGTATAATTTTTATTCTGTGCTTTATTAAGTACGTCTAGAACACGTGTCTAGAAGTAAAATTGTATATCTTTTAGGATTGCTATGGCTATTACAACTCTTTGCTTTTTGTGATTTTTTTTTAGGATAGATAAATTTGTGACAATATAGCCAATATACCGTGAGATGTGTAACCCCCTTGTCCTTCCTATATACCTTATACAAAAGAACGCACCGTTCTTGTAGAGATAAACGTCACTTTGCATCTTCTTAACCTGGAATGAAATGATCGGGGCGGCAAGAGAAAATGTTTTTTTTTAAAGGGTACTCTTGGAAACAGATCCAATTTTCAAAATATATATAATGCTACAAGTAGGCTCGTGGGCTATTCCCACAAACCGTTTGGGAGCTCGACTAGGCTTGGCTGGTCGAACGAATTCCCGTTCGGCTCGGACCCGAGTTCGTCCCTGTCCAGAAACAAGTTCGATCCGTCCTGGACCGAACTTTGACTGGCCAAGTCAACGAACTATTTTAGCCTTTTTGTCACCCCTACAAATCTCATCGTGTATTTTAAAGTTTTTATTACATTCTTTTAATATTTTAAATATTCTTGTGAAACGGATTAAACCTAATCTTTGATGTGTTAAAATATTGAATACAAGACAAAATGACATTTACATTATTATAAGCTCGATTTGTCCCCAAGATTGAGTCGAGCTCGGCTCATTTTTAGGGTCAAGCCAAGCTGGAGTGTGTAAGGTTAAAATGACTTGATTCGATTCACTGTCATCACGAGTTCTAACGATATGACTGTCGTCGCAGCAAATGGACCCATGGATCCATCAACCTTTTTTAACGTGGATTTGGGTTGTTTGCTGTCTGGAAAAAAAAAACACAAACAGACGAAATTTAATGAAGAAATGACGTGGAGCCTAGTCAATAAAATCCAATACTTATCCATTTTGATTGTAAAGTTGCAGACTCTCGTTTGTTTTTCAAATCCAACTATAGGATGCAACAAAAAAATCATCACGCAACGAATAGTGCGTCAAAACACCTCCCTCTAAATTAAAATATTTTTCTAATTTATTTATGATCCTATAATTTTTTATTATAATGTTACAAAAACTAAAGATTGTGGTTAAACGGGTGCTTCGATATGTGACATTGTTCATGAATAGACGAGCCTAATCTAATAGCATCGTATTATTAATTTATTATCTAAATCGATGAATGATCTATTATAAGAGATTTTTGAAATTACAAATTCATTTATTCAATGTAAATTAAGATTTGAGTTCTTTGATAAGTTCAATTTTCAAATTCATTCTATACATATGAACAACGAGAAGAAAAATAATTATAATAGCAGTATAGAAATGTGTGTGGTACATGATAAGTCACGATGAGCATACGTCTAGACTTATCAGAGCAAATATAATGTTGGTGCATAAGGCAGCGTGGTGCTTAAATGCGTAACAACTTTTGCATTGTTTTTCTCGATATCGTTGGCCTTACAACTATTACTTTACAAAATGAATTTCACAACCAACTTTATCTTTTGCGCCATCATACAATTCATGGAAGACAAAAAGAAAGGTAATGGCCCCTAACTATGTTTGGAGGGCAATTGAACAAATAGCTCATGAATATTACGAGAATGAATGGGGAGTGATTTGGAATAAGTTGTTTGTTACGAAGCCATATTTTTACAATAACAAGAGCATTTCTTAATACTCGAAGTTGGAAGTGAGTTTAAAGAAAATTCAAATAAATTAAAGTATATATAGTATATCAATGCTGAAATCTTTTCTCACAATATCTCTTAAATTTGTGGGATCGTTGCTCTGGATGCTATTCTCTCCAAAGACAACACGTCTATCATTGTGGTTGCATCCAACGTGCAAAACTATCTTTTAATCCCTTATTTTATCGTGGCACTTCTCTATATGCTTTGTTAATATGTACTCTACACATTTTCTTTTTTTACACCAAACAAACAAAAAGCTCAAATGAACAATAGTATCGAATACAATATTAATCCAGTTTCTATTAACTTAAATTTTCATCTTGAAATAGTTTTAACGTGATACTAAAACAAGTAAATATCTCGAATTCAAGTTCGAAACATGAATAAAAAATAAATTAGTTTGGTACACAAAGAACATGTAATGTTATAAACTTTTGGACGATATAATTTAACAAGTAAATCAACCTAGTTCATTGCTCGAATATATACCTTTGTCAAACAAATCGAATTCACAAATAGAATAGGATGGAATCATCGAATCGAAAGAATGTAGATGGGTGAATCCCACGCATTGAGACATGACAGTGAGATACAATAATACAAATACATTTTCAAATCTTTTCTCTGTTCATAATATCTTCTGCCATCAAAAATTTCAATTAGGCTGTTTGTACAGCCCGAGCTCACAGCTCGGGTCACAGCCTCCTCACAAGCGGTGGGGCCCGTGATTATTTTAATCGCGGGCCCGCCCCTGAATGGGAGGGGGCTGTCACCCGTGCTGTGACCCGGGCTGTAGAATTTTGCTCCTTCGTAAAGGTGCCTCTGCGGTTGGTCGGTTACAACCTTCTAATTCAGTCAAATCTCGATTACGACGTCACAGCTTTGTCAATTCTTCACTACGAGGGAACCCATTTTTCCCTCATAAAAACTATGGGCTGTAGGATTCTTAAGCACCAAATTTTGTTAAATACATGCGTGTATCTTCCAAAACAAATTGTGATTCGTGCCTCAGAATTTGAAATATTTCTGGTAAGTATAAATGCCCAATTGATAAAAATCTTGTGACGTGATATTTTCATGAAGAAATTGGGTTTTATTTTTCTGAATTTGTTGCTGCAGTATAAAGAGGACAATTTCAAAGCTGAAAGCTGAAGAAATGGCTTGTGAATTGGAGCCTAACTCATCATTTGACGGATCAGAGGTTTTCGATAAAGACGAGCATCTGCTAGAGATTGATTCTTTGAATTATGGGTATTTCTAATTTCCTAATCCTTTATCTTAATTTTTCCATTTTTCGTGCAAATTTCGATTTTTTATGTTGCGGAATTTATAATTATATGGTGCTAATGATCGGTTTTTTTTTTGTTAGATGCGAGCATTACAGAAGAAGATGCAAGATCAGAGCCCCATGTTGTGATGAGATCTTTGATTGCAGGCATTGCCACAATGAAACTAAGGTGTGATTCTTCTCTACTTTGTTCTTGAATCTTGCTTTAGTTGTGCTTTAATTCTTCGATTTATATATTTGGACTCGAGCAGCTAATTTTTCCGTTTTCTTTTCGACAGAACACTCTTGAAATTGATCCACTTCATCGGCATGATCTTCCACGCCATGAAGTTAAAAGGGTGAGCCATTTCTCCATGATGATTTAGATTTCTTCGTGCAACTTGACAATCGTCCTCGTATTGGTCGAATAGTTGACTGTTCATTCTAGGGACATTGAGAAATGTCCTGTCTACTAGCAATGTATATTGGGTTATGCTACAAGTACTTCATTGTTTACTACAAGGATTACTTAAATGCCACATGGTCGCTTACTCCACGAGCTCGAGTTTTTCATTGGTGTTTGGCTAATTTTCTCAATTCATGTTTTCAGGTCATATGTTCCTTATGCGGCACAGAACAAGATGTATGTCATATAGATTTGTCAGATTACTTATTAAATTTAAGATAGAATTTATTTGGTCTGAAATATACTTGTTTCTGTCTGATCAGATTCGAGAAAACTGCATAAATTGTGGCATTTGCATGGGAAAGTATTTTTGCAAAAAATGCAAATTTTTTGATGATGATGTAAGCTGTGCAGAATTTATTTTCTCATTATTTCACGCTGCATATCTAATTTGCTCGTATCAATGCAATTTCTTACTAGATTCACTGTTGTGATTAGGTCTCAAAGAAACAATATCACTGTGACGGATGTGGAATATGTAGGTATGACTAAGCTTCTGATTGTATACTATTTTTCATGTATTTCTCGTTCATTAAAGCATGCCTTCCTATGCAACTATGAAACGACCAGCCTTTCACCGAATTTTACATGAATGTTTGATATAAATAATTCAGTTGGGCATGTCCTGAATTCCCGACTCATGAAATAAATTTCTAAATTTAGTTTTGATGACTACTTATGCAGAACCGGAGGGAAGGAGAATTTCTTCCACTGTAACAAATGTGGTATGCTAACATGATTCTTGTATCTCGATTTTCTTCCGAGGCTATAATTTCCTCTATTTTGATGTTTGAAATTTTTCATAATTAACGGTCCCAGGATGTTGTTATTCGAATTTGATCAAGGATGCACATCATTGTGTAGAAAGAGCAATGCACCATAACTGTCCAGTTTGTTTTGAGGTAGACTAAGATTACTTGTAAGTGAGCACAATATTTATGCATTCTTAAATTATTGCCTTTTTGCTTTTGAATTTCAGTTTCTATTCGATACGATGAAAGACATTACTGTTTTACCTTGTGGGCATACTATACATTTGGAATGTGTCAAGGAGATGGAGCTTCATTGCCGGTAAGAACTGAAGGAACACGATAAAAATGTTTTCATTGCAATAATGCTAAATTCACAGCTCTTTGTTCAATTGTTCTTAATTCTGCTTGTTTAGTAAGAGGACTTGTGTTTTTTCTTTGGGATCTTTAAGGTACTCATGTCCTGTCTGCTCGAAATCCATCTGTGACATGTCGAATGTATGGAGAAAGCTCGACGAAGAGGTACTAATATCTCCTCGCAATCGATACTCGTACAAATACAGCACCTTCCATTTGGCTAAATTTGTACTGAAATAATGAATACAGGTTTCTTCGACTCTGATGCCGGAGATGTACAATAACAGAATGGTATGCATTGTATATTTTGAAGTGGATAAAATCATGAATAAACTCGCTTTTCGCTTAGTTTAATGATTTTGTACAATTAGGTGTGGATACTATGCAACGACTGTGGAGCAACATCTGAAGTGCATTTTCACATTGTCGCATGCAAATGCTTGAAATGCAACTCGTATAACACTAGACAGATACGAGGAGGCCCAGAATCTTCTTCGTGCTCTCCTAGAATCGCAGGGATGGTTAGATGATTTCTGGTCAAAGAAATTTCTCGACGACACTTCATTGGATTTATTTGGAGAATGTGTTCCGAGGAAGATATCCCTCAGTAAAGCGGTTCAATTTTCTCGCAGGACATTTTTTGCATCGACATGCATTAGTCCTTGCGATGGTCTTGTAGACCTGTTTGTATAAAACGCGATCATAATGTTAAAATTTTCTTTTCGACTGCAAATATTGTTATGCTTTCATAATAACGGGTTTGCATATCATGTCTGGTAACAAAATTTTTACAAGGATTCTCTACAGGAGCCACTCTTAAGTTCTCAATCTATACTTGCTCCTCCCAGAAAATGTGCTATTTTCTTCACTCATTTCTCAATTTCAGACCTGCAGAAACACCGAGGCAGGGCTATATTTTTCATAGAAAAAGGAAATTAAATTCTATTTTCACCTTTTTGCTTTTGATTGACTAATTTTTTCTAAAAGTTGATTTTCCACATTTTCTTGATTTTTGAGAAAGTGGGAAAAGCTTTTTTCCAGGCAACTTTTTTTAAAATTTCTTTTTTCTTTTTTGTGGGAATTGATACAAATTATATCCCCAATTGTAGCAAATTTTATCCCTTTAATGAACAATTTTCATGAAAAACAAAGTCAAACGAATACTAAAAAATTCAAAATTTCAATATTTTTCAAGTGGAAAATTATATTAATCAAACATAATTAATTGACAATTTTCACATAAATTATTGCTAATTCAATTTCCTGAAATTCATTTTCTTTCCACACAATGGAAGATGCTACTTGGCCCGGGTTGGTGACCGGGCCAAGTGACAGGGGGACGTGTGTCCCCCCCCCCCACACAATTCCATTCTTCCAATCAAACGGACTCTAAATGGTATTTAGAAGAACTGAACTTAGTGAAAACATAAACATCCAAGGGCCATATACAGTATGAACAGCCTTTTCTGCATGAAATCTACATAAAATTGACGTTGTCCACCAATCTTCGGATATCTCTAGGAGCTCTGCTCGCTGTTGGAAGCTGCTTTGGATTGTATTATAACCCGAGCTCCTGAAGCAAGCCTGTTGAAAAAATGAGAAAGAAAATCTCAACCTCCATAAATGAGAAGAAGCTTCACACTAGTAAATTGAGTGCCCCTGATAGGAGTTGGAACTTAACTTTCTTCGATTTTGATTACATATTCATTGTTGTCTCTAGCTGTATCTTGTTTCCTCGACTGTTTTTTCCCCAAAATAGGCTCGGTAGTTCTCTTGCTTCTACAATCTGGTGTGTCCGGTGCAATGGTCCTTGAATTTTCCACTCTATCTGATAAGATTCTAGGCCACTCGAAGTTAGGGGATTTCATTGATTCACATTTTGGCTGCTTGCTTAGCGTAGCCTTGATTGATCTTGGAATGCACTTCAAACGTGTAGAGCTGGCCTCTTCCTTTTCTTCAACTGAATCAATTTCCTTCGTAGTCCTTGATCGTCAAATGATTTCATTTATTTCATCATGAAGAAGGGAAACAAGATATATTGAAGGATATAAAACTTAACACCCACCAATATTTGTTAAACGTGAATAACAAAATAATAATCAAGAGATTTTGCCTCAACAACTATGACCACTTCTCCTTAGTTAAAATATCAAAATATCATATATAATAATATTATTTAGCACCACTGGTGTTACAATACCGATTTAAATAGCACATAAGTGGCATTAAATAAGAGCTACAATTATATGAATCACATAATTCCACCTTCAACTAAGTCTATCATATTATGATACTTAGACTAGTGTCATATCACCACTGGTACTAAATAACATCATTCTATCATATATCATATCAACCACGAACTGGAGTTCAAACATACAATGTGAAAGACGGACATGGTCCAGGGGAAAAATGTAGATAGGATTTGAAATAGCATAAAATTCACCATTCTTGAAAGTGGAGTAACATAGAATCATAGAAATTGCATTTCCACTTAGTTCAGCCATGAAACTATGTACTCAATAATTTGGTACACTCACATATGCATAATTCGTGAGGTCAAACATGGGTAAATAATGGACCGACCTGTCAGCATTGAATGAGGAAGATCGTTTTAGAGCGGCTACTCCTTCCTTGGCCATATTTGTTTCAACCAAGCTCGCACTAAAGTATTCCTTGTCTTCCAGTTTCATACGCATTAGCCTTGGATTCTCCACAAGGTAATCATGCTCTCCCAACATCGATGACGTTGAGAACAATGGGGACGCAAATTTGGAATATGAAAATGTTGGCTTGTATGTTGGAATTAGGCCAAAGCTGAGATCTTTAACTGAAATTGAACCACAAGAAATCAGTTGCATTAGCATATTCGAAGGTTTGAACTTCATACCAGATGGTATTTGAAATTCTTCCTCTTCAAGTATCCTAAAGCTGTTGAACTTTCTAGCATCAGATCTGATGAGGGATTCCAAAGTATCAATCCTACCACTCGACGAAGGTGCACTAGATGTCGATGGTGGTGGTGAAACTAAATCACTGCATATATCAGAAGTCTCTTTTATCTGAGGAACCTTGTTTTCACTAGTCTTGCCGCTTTCTGGTTCTAATGAACCATCTTCAGTTGAAACGACTCTTGTACTAGTATCTTGAGCAACACCTCTGCTTGAACTTTCCTCAGTCTGAGTGGAAGCATCAGTGAGCCCATCACTCTTGTAGACCTTGTACTGTGTCAAATTCAAAGGCCCATTCCAACAGGATTTTTTACCGATAATGGACTCTGGAGATACAGCAGACGATCCCGGACAATGAACTGGAGGAGATAGTTCATCATCTTGAGAATTCTTAATACTTATACCGTTCAAGCTAGATGGAGATGAAGATTCAACCTGGCTTCTGAAAGATGGTGGTTCTGGTAATGTTTTTGGATTCTGCACCATTATAGGACTAAAGCGACCTAAGAAACAGTAAGTAGAATAGTTTAAGGATTGTAGATTTGAAAACTTATTTCATAAAAACATCAAGGAGACAGAGCATGAATAATTACACCATATCTTTGCAAATTTTTTCCTCTTCTAGTCACATAGGCATCGTTTCCTACTTTCCTTCTATCGAAATCCCAAAATGTTAAGATCTCAAAATTTTAATAGTTAATTCAATCCATGTCCTCAAATGTCTGACTACTGAACAGTCTCAAGAACAGGGAATAGCATCAATTAATTGAACAAGAGGGTGCTGTCTGAGGATCAGAAATAGAAAGTGAACGGACCAGTTTTTTCCTTGAAAAGTTCTTTCAAAATATTCATCCATCTAATTGATGACGCATAAGAAGAAAATTCATGGTTCATATGCTTAGGAAGAAAGAAAAATCAAATTGAGTTCTTCGCTTTCACTAGATCAGTTTATCGGCCAACGAAGGATTTCATTTTTCGAAACCCACTCGAAGGGCAATGCAAGAGAACTCATAGTGCAATGATTTAATCTTCATTCACCCCAGAAAATACAA
Source organism: Fraxinus floribunda (assembly GCA_903798395.1). Lineage (NCBI taxonomy): Eukaryota > Viridiplantae > Streptophyta > Magnoliopsida > Lamiales > Oleaceae > Fraxinus > Fraxinus floribunda. The sequence goes on along the minus strand of CAIGRS010037005.1, from coordinate 4,692 downwards.
TTAGGTACTCAGAAATGGTTGAAGCAGTTGAGGTAGGAGGAACCTTATGACTACAGTCCTTGATAAATTACCAAAGAAGAAAAATGATTTTATACTATGGATGAATCGTTAAGGATGGATCACTTCGTACTTGTAGGATGGTCCACTCCATTTCTCTTTCCCTATGCCAATTTCTCTTTAGGGTAGTTGTTCACAAGAACAACCTTTACCACTTCATGGTATACAATGGCTAGTTCCCATTTGAAGGGTATACTAAAGGCATAACTTCCTACACCTGCCTACAGTTAGTGCATTTTTTGTAGCTACAGCATCTAGAGTCCTGAAGCGCAATAATATTTTACTCGTTGGTGTCCATTAGGTGGTATTAACACCTGTTTTCACCTCAAAATACTAGCAGTTCACAAGCCTTGTGCTTTTGTAATTTCATTGATTAGACATTAAATTACGAGGTATTTGCTATAAACAGACTTACGGTGTGTTTGAGCTACATTATTTTGGAAGAATGAATTCTGGAATAGTAGATTGATGGAAAATGTGGTTAAAAAAGAAGGAAAATTTATTGATGTGATGGAAAATATTATTTTATTGAAGAATGTGCGGTGGAAAATGAGTAGAAGAATGAAAATGAAAATTTTAATGTGTACCAAACAGGAACTTAACTAATTAATCTGAACTAGAAACCCATGATTCGATATTGATTCCTACTTTCCCTACATCTCCATATAGTGATAAAACTTGCTTCTCTCGCAAAAGGCATAGAGATACGGTAAGGACAAATTCCTCATGTCGTACAAACGTGTAAAAGATTCTAACCGCATTTAAAAGCTAAATACTCTACCATCGAGATGCAACCTCAAGAGAAATTATAATTTACCCAAATTATATTCTTCGAAGAGCTCAGAACCCTTCAGAACATGCTCACTCCCATGAGCTGGAAGGATTAAATCATCTTCACATAGATCATGCCACACAAACCCATTCTTATAACTCCTGTATTGATAAAGAAAACCATCAATCAAAATTCATAAATATTCAACACCAAATCCAGATTTCAGAATCATATACAAAATCATAGACTACTTTCAGTGTAATTCACCTCTTGCAAGACCAAGAATACATCGAAGCCATGCCTCTGCCTCTCAAAACATTAAGCCTTTCAATCACATCTTCAAAACAAACAAAATCTTAAAATTTCTAAAAGCCACAAAATACAGATTAATTCATGTGAGTTGAGTTAGTAGAAATAAAATTGAGTAGTACCTCTTAAATAGAGTCCATCAGGGGAAGAGAGGGGGACTTCCATAAAATGCGGATGCTCCAATTGTCGATTCCTACATAAATAATACACTACAGGAACTTTTCCGGTATTCTGCTGCCGAATATTGTGGTGATTGTAATGATATTTGGGCGATTTTTCTGTCCATACTTTTGCTCTTTCGGGGCTCACTTGGCTATATTTGTTCGTTCTCCCCTCCATTTTTCACCTCCAAACTAAATCCTCTCAACCAATAGTGACTTCACAAAAATTCAGTAACAGTATTCGATTTTTTGTCAAATTGGTTTTTGATTCAATCTGGGTATGAAGTAAAACAGTTAAAAAAAATCTTTACAAAGATACAAAATAAAAATAAATAAATCAGACAGTGCTTGAAAAGGGTATTTCCCTAAAAATGCAAAAGATCAAATACAAGTAAACCCAATAGTAGATTAAAAAAACAAAGCTCAAATTAGAGCAAAAAATGAAGCAAATGTGTGGTATATTGGATGATCTGTCTGAGTATATTTGGAAGAGAAAATGCCAACATAGGAAGGAATCTAGAACAAAACAGGACTCCCGCATTTAATGCATCATTGTCCCCCACTGTGTGTGTGTGTGTGAAGGATTTTGAGGATAGGGTTGGGGAGAGTGAAGAGACAGTTCATGGACAGGTTAGAGATGGAGAAGAGGAGAAAGTTGAAAAACTTTTGGCTTTTTTTTGGCGTTTTTAACTTTCAAGTGATTTCTGTTTTTCTCAGTATACTTGTAAATTGTGGGACCGAAAATTCATATACTTTTCTCGAAAGTAAAAAGTAATTTTAAAAATTATGTTTACTATTCAACCGGCCGTAAAATTTCCCGCCATTTCTTTTCATCCCACTTCCCCTTCGTGATTAAAAAGTATTAAATAAAATTAAATTTACGTATAAAATTATTTTACTCAGAAAAAAATAATTTTTTAGGGATTGGAGCTCAAAAGGAGCTAAAAGCGCATTTGATTTACTGTTTTCAAGTCGTTTTCAGTTTTACAAAACACTAAAAATGCATTCGGTATGTTATTTTTGAAAATGAGTTTTTAGAAATATTGATAAATTTATAATATAAAACTCAAAACGCATTTACGATATTTTAAGTGTTTTCAGTGAAAATTCTAAAGATACCCAAAATATGAAAAACAAACGTTTAAATAAAATTTTAATAACTAAAAGTTTTTAAAAATGAAAATATAAAATCCTAAAAATAAAATTGATATATACTAAAAATTTAAAAATTAAAATTTTGAAAAAAAAAATTTAAATGAATACAAACAAATATTTTTAGTGAATAACATTAATTTTTACTTTTATTTCATATATTTTGAATTCAATTTATTTTTTCTAAATTCTAGTTTTGTAGCGAGAAAAAATATTGTAAAATTTACAAACATAAAAATGTATATATTAATATAAAATTATTTCATTTTTATTGAATAATAAAATTTATTGAAATAAAATGCCATAAAATAATTTTTCAAAATTTTGAATCATACGTGTTAGAAATCTTAAAATAAACCATCAAAACTAAAAAATTGAAAATGAACTCAAAATCGAAACACAAATCAAACGCACTCTAAATGTTTCAAGTTTGTCATGTCGTCATTCAAGGGTGGAAGAGGGCTGGAGTATATAAATTTTGAAAAATGCTTATTATACTTGGTTGAGTTTATCAAACGCATCTTAAATGTTTACAGTTTATCAACAAATAACGTGTCAAAAAGAGAATGGATGAGTTTTTTTTTTTTATATTTGGTTGATGATATTCTGATCTAATCATATCTCACCATATCATGTTTATATAAATCAATAAGTAAATGATGATGTACATGTAGCACAATTCAAAAAAAAATTAGGGATAAGTTTTTTGTTACCTCAATCTTCACTTTATGCTACCCACAATCCCAAACATTTCATAAATTCGCATTTAGTTGACCAAAATAGTGGACTGCCCGGCGGTGGTGGCTGATTTTTTATTTTGGGTGGAGTGGAGTGCAGAAGGGAATGGACAATTTCTTTTTATTTTATTCTAATTGTTTCATGAGAATAAATAGCAAAGTTGTCATTTTATCAAAATAATGATTAACAAAAATGTCAAAGCCCACTATTTTGGTCAATCACGATCAACTGGATGGCAATGCAATGAGTGCTACTTCTTTACTTCTCTTTGATAAGATAAATCCTTTTTACCATGAAGAGTGAAAATTTGAGTTGTTGCTATTTTGAAAAGGAAGACTCCAACTCCATGCATGAGGCTTATTCGTAAAATTCGATCTTCTTAGGCATTCGACAAAACTGAATGAAGAGAATAAAAAAGAAATGGAATGTGCTCATTTCAATTTCAGGACATGCCTATGTACCTTAATCAATAGGACCCAGTGAATTGCCATCACTCATTGCTTTATATTATGGTTAAACATACAATGATTGGCAATATAATCTTATGAAAGGTGTAAACTGTGTATGACACATGGTGAAGGTTAGAGTAAAGTTTATAAAAAACTCAAGTATTTGAAACCGTTGCTGCATTTATCCCAAATTTTTATGCTAGACGTAAAAAAAATGCACTTAAAATTTATTTATTACATATAAAAATGACCTTTTGGGCCATAAATGTTAAAGTAGAAATTACACAAAATCATAATTTTCAAGATTCAATTTCAAATTTAAGATACAAGGTTTCACTTTTCAAAAATCAGATATTTCATCCCAAACCTTTTCTCTACCGTCTTCTCCCTTCTCACTCTCTCTTCCTCTTCATCGACTGAAGCGGCATCTGGCAGCGAACTGAGTACCGTCCTGCGTAGCGCCAGATCACCGCTATCACGCGGATTGTCGATCGTCGCTACTGCGCGGACTGTGGCGCACAGCAGCTTCTTCTTCTGGTAGTGAGTGATGGTGGTGCGTTTGACGGTGGTGATGGCGATGCCGATGGCGTGGCGTGGCGTGGCGTGACGGTGGTTGTGCCTGTGCCTGTGGCGGCGACGACGTTCATATATGGTGATGGTTGTGACTGATTAATTGGTGGTGGTGGCTGTAATGGAGATGGTGGTGGCGGTAGCTGTGGATTGGTGGTGATTGCGATGACTATTAGTGGTAGTCGTAGTGGCGACCGCGGCATCGATGATGGTAGGTTTGGGGATTTTTTTGGTTGATGGTGGTGGTGGTGTGGTGGAGATGGTGGTCCACGATTTGAAGAGTGTAGATGGTGGTCGAGGCGATGGTGGTGTTGACGGTAATGGATTTGAGGAGATGGTGGAGGTGGTGGTGATGGTACATGCGGCATTTTGATTTGTCATCAATTAATAATATGTGACCAATTATATGAAATTTGTGACCAAATTATATAGAATTGTGATTTTAATATATTTAATTAATAAAATATATGTTTAATTTATTTAT